>QZWS01000093.1:0-20234 GCA_004114245.1 Zoopage sp. CT-All
TCTGTATTTGTTGTGCAACTTATGAGGACCCTGAAGACCTGGTGGCTCTGCGCGATTTTTACTAGTTAAGAGAAAAAAAGGTTAGATAGCATGTACAAAAGAGCAGTGGCTAGTGGTAGCGAAGTGCAAGATGATATTTACCCCGCTGCCTGACGCTGTTGGCGCTGTTCCTTAAACAATATTTGTTGCCGCTCGCAAAGTTCGCCATACTCATGACTGAGGGTTGTATAATCAGTGTCCGGAGCGTTCTCTGGGGGGGACATACTGAGGGCCGGGGTTTGCAGCATGTTAACAAAGACCTGCAGGGGACTCTCGAAGGCATTGTTGGTCTTGTTCTTGATCGCGACCTGCGGTGTGCTCAGATACTCCGTTACAAGTCCTTGGACATCTATACATCGCGTATACAGTAATGTGCTCTCATTAGTGAAACAACGAAGGCCAAGCTCCTTTACAATCTTTTGAAGGTATCGTATCTTACCAGTCCCTTTCAAGTTCTTGACAACATCCATGTTGGTGGAGCAACCCATAGGGGGGATGTTCGAGGAGTAATCGTTAAGAGACACAATTCCGAGCACCGTGAACTGCTCCCTGGTTAGCCCGAGAGCCTGAAGGACCTTTTCCATCTCGTAAACAAGGACTTTTCTTCCTGACGTGATCCGCCAAATGGTTGAGATATTCTGATAGATCAAGGCATCACTATCCCTAGTCACAACTACATCCGCCTTTGAGCAGTCATTGGCTATGTCGACGTCCGCCTCCAATTCGCAAAGCTTCACTTGATACCCTGCTTGTCGTAGTGCTGCTGCCAACGATCGCCTGAATTCCATGGGCCATGCAAAAGCGGTCTTCAAGTTATTCTTGATATCGAGATGGTGTTGCTTGCGGACTGGGAGGCCATCGTCCGTCCTTTTCCTGAAACGACTTATACTCGCTTTTGCGTCTTTGAGTGCGGTGTGGCGTTTTTCTGAGCGTTTGGCGTGGGTGGCCGCCTTTTCCTGCGCCGGCCCTCCGTCGATGTATAACTGAACGGAGCTTGAAGGAGGGAAAAGCTTCCTGAACCGCTCTACAATAATCGTTTCGGCAGTTTGCTGCGCGTGCTTGGTGTAGGTGAGCAAAATGGCACCGTAGAACGCACCTAGCACGTCAACGAGCAGCTTCCCCGAGTGCTCTAAAGGCAAAGCGAAGGCGGGCGGGTCGTAGCCCTCATGTTGCACCAGCTTCCACAAGCCGGGCACTCCCATGAAGTAGACAAGATAAAATGATAAAAGTAGAGCGAGGAAGAGAAAAATGAAGCAGGAGAGATGCGAAGAGAAGCAGAGAATAAATCAAAGAGCTATGAGTAAACAGAGGCACAGGCAAGAGATAGAGAGGGGAAGCTGCTCAAGAGGTCGAGAGGACAAAGTCGTGGAGCAAACGACAAGTACAGGAGAAAGTTGAAGGCAAGAGAGGCAAAGGCAAGAGTTGGAGGCAGAAAATGGCAGGGAAAACAGTGAGCGCTCTAGTTTTGATGAACCATTATTATGCCTAGTGTATCCGTGTATGCCTTGGTGGTGCAGCGTCAGTGAGTAACCCAAAAAGTATAAATCCGTTATTTCCACATCATCTGTTTGAGTCGCATTGGGATTGGGCCGAAGGAGCACGGTTTCCGCGCGGCTTCGGTGACGTAATCTAGGACGCTTTTCTTCAAATATAATATGGGTGTGCTTTTCAATTCTGTTCATCACACTTACTCACCACAATCTAGATGTCCGACACTCAAGAGCAACCTGTTGTGATGGACGCTTCCAGTGTGGGTTCTCCTTCCCCTGCCGCAGTCGCAGCAACAGCCACGACACCAACGGCCCCATCATCTCTTCCTTCCAAGCCCGCCGCAGTTTCTAAGGCACCAAGAGTGCCCACAAGCGAATACGACTTTTACATTGTCCTCGACTTTGAAGCGACTTGCGATGACAACAAACCTGCTTCGGAACTTCTTGTCACTGGAGTATGTACCTCTTGAAGGAGTGTTTGCTTTTGCACAGTCTAGTTGGGATTGTTTCATTGACCCGCTCTTGTCTTTTTGATTGTAATTTGCAAAATAGGCCACCCAGGAGATCATCGAGTTTGCATGGCTCTGCGTGACGAAGAACAGCCTGGTTATTCAACACGAAGAGCAGAGATACGTCAAGCCCGTCTCGACCCCACTGACGCCCTTCTGCCAGTCCCTCACCAAAATCACTCAAGAAACACTCGACAACGCCGGTACCCTCGCCGAGGCCATCGAGTCTCTCGATGCATATATCACGACCGAGATTTTGGACAAGGGCAAGTCCTTCTGCTTTGTCACACACGGTGCTTGGGACTTGCGCGTGCAGCTGCCAAGAGAAGCCAAGGAGAAGAACATTACCCTACCCCCTTACCTTCGGGAGCCCATTCTCTTTGATCTTAAGGAAGAGGCCACCAAATGGATCGCTCACCACTCGGAAGTTGTCCTCAAGTCCTTCTCGCTGGAAAAGATGTGCGAAGCCTTTGCGGTTTCCTTGGTTGGATCACTGCACTCTGGTCTCGACGACTCCAAGACGATTGTCGCCATCATGAAGTACCTTGTGGCCTTTGCCCACCCAGACGTGTTTACACAGGCCATCGATCCAGCTCAGATGCTCAGAATGTTCAAGACGGAAGAGTCCAAGATTGTGCGCATCTCGTCCCTGTCCTATGACATCACGCAGGCAGAACTGGAGGCGTTTTTCACATCCAAGCAGCTCAAGCCCAAGGAGCTCGTCATGCTCTCCACCCAAAGCAACAGGCCCAGCGGAGGAGGATTTGTTGTTTTCGAGAAGCACTCCGATGCGCTCGCGGCCCTCGAATTGAACGGTCAAGTTCTGGGAACACGCACTATTGAGGTCAATCCCTCGAGCAAGGCTAGCATGGACACGCAAAAGGGAAAGCTCTCCTCGTTCCAGGTAAGAAATGAAAAAAATGGAATGAAATCAGGATATGTGCTTACCTCTCAACGACGAGCTCTAATGATAGATTTTCCGATGTGCATCAACCCCCGTTTCATTAGAGTTCCAAGGCTGAGCAGCCGTCAAGACCCGGAGATTGGACCTGTAACATGTGTCAGTTTGTCAATTTCGCATCTCGCCGAGCCTGTTTCAAGTGCAACTCGCCTTCACCGGAGGGTGTTGTGCCCTTGACGCCCTCCAACTTCACCTCAGGAGACTGGATGTGCCCTAACGCCCAGTGCGGATTCCACAACTACGCCTCGCGTTCACAGTGCTTCCGCTGCCAAACAGTGAGACCTGGTACCTCCGGAAATGGTGGTGGCGGTGGCGGTGGTAGCGGAAATGGATATGGCAATGGGGGTCCAATGGCTGGTTCACATCATCATTCCCACCACTCACACCACCACCATCCATACGCCTCTGGGGGCAGTGGTGGCGGCGGTGGCAGTGGCGGTGGCCATTCAATCAGTTTCCGCCAGGGCGATTGGTACTGCCCATCATGCAACTTCCAGAACTTTGCTTCCCGCTCTGAATGCTTCAAGTGTGGAACGAGTTCACCACTGACCGGTCAGAGTGGAGGTGGTGGTGGCAGTGCTAGAGGTGGCGGTGGCTCGGGAGGTTACCGCGGTGGCTCGAACAATTCGTACGGTGGCGGCGGGTATAACGACAACAGCGGTGGAGGTGGAGGCGGCTATGGCGGCTCCTACGGAGGAGGCCGAGGCGGTGGGTCTCAGAGCGGTTCGTATGGCTCTCAAGGTGGTTCGTATGGTTCTCAGAGCGGATCGTATGGCTCTCAGGGTGGTTCCTACGGCAGTGGTGGCGGCAGCGGAGGTCAGTACGGAAACCAAGGAGGATCGTCATACTCTGGAGGCGGAGGTGGTGGCGGTGGCGGTGGATCTTTCCGACCTGGCGATTGGAGCTGCCCTTCCTGCAATTCGCACAACTTTGCATCTCGCTTCCAGTGTATGCGGTGCGGCTTGGCCAAGCCCTCGCGCGACTCATCCCCAGCCCCCAACTACACCTCGCCCCAGCCAATGGGCGGCGCCCCTGTGAAGCCCGGTGACTGGATTTGCCCCAACGCACAGTGCGGATACCACAACTTTGCAAAGAGGACGACGTGTGCCCGTTGTAACACCAGCGCGCCCTCGGCTCCAGGCGGACCTAGCGCTGGCGGCGGACTCGGAGGAGGAGCAGGAGGCAACATGAGCTATTACGGAACTCAGCACCATGCACCACCCCCTCAGCAGCCTGCGCCCGTTCCCACCCCGGGATACTCACCTATGAATCCAGCGTATGGCAGCTATGGTGGACCCGCCTACGGAACCCAGCCTCAACCACAGCAAGGATACGGATCCTATGGAACACAGCAGTATGGACCGCCCTCGGGTCGCTACTAATCTGGCGTGAGGGCAGATGGTACACATTGGTGTGTGTGTGGAGAGTATAGGCCGAGGATTGGAGTAGGGGGATATGTCGAATATCCGGGTGGGTTGGGATTCTTTCACGGAAGAGCTCTTATGTTTTTTTTATATATATATATCGCGTACGATCAAGGGCAGCAAGCAAGAGAAAGGAGAACTCGGGAGTATTGGACGAAAGGACCATTTGGGAAACACCAGATCAGATACCGCAAATACGAGCGCAAGAGGGTGAGTGAACCTTGCCAAGAGAACCCCCGGTCCACCCACAAAAAAACCAAAACAAAAACAAAAAAAAAAGAAAAAGAAAAAGAACGAGAGGGCTATCGTGTGCGGGTTAGTAAAACTTGGGTCCCCAGATCTGGCTGTGTAACACTGGTTTTTTTTTTTTTTTTCGTGCCTTTTTTTCCCTCTTTCTGTCACCTCTTTGTGATAAAGGGTCCTGGTGTAGGAGTTTGGATGCGTCTTGGAGAGTTTGGTCCTTGGAGGCGGTCAGTCTATCAGTCAGTCTTAGTCCGTCAATCAGTCAGTCAGTCAGCCAGTCAGTCGGTCGGTCATTGTGGTCAGACAGGCAATCAATTTGGCACTCAACAAGTATTGCGGAGGTACCTGGTCCCTGTGGGCTGTCAGGATGGCTGCTTTTCTTTTGGCTGAATATGCGGTGGATGGTCTTTAAGGGGGTTCATGCTCCAGGGCGATAGAGAATGGTCGGAGAGTGGTTATGTAGCAATGAATATACGAAAAAAAAGTAAAGAAAAGAACTTCACTGAATCATTGGTCGCAGGAGAAGTGCTGATGTTTGCTCATGTTTTTTTTACTGAACTGAGAGGAGTGGAAATAAACAAAACACGCACTCTGTCCTGGTATGTATGCAGTGCTGCAGCGGAGTCGAGATGATGATAAGAAAAAAAAAAGAATAGAAAAAGGGCGCAGGATTTGATTGATGTTTAAACACGCTTTCTCCTATGCTTTCCAGCTTCCGTTCAACTGCATAAGTGTAAGGACCGCATCCATAGGGTAATCTGGGTCCATGGAGTGGTTGCCCTTGTTGGTCTCTTGCTGGGGTTCCGGTACCAACTGCGGTGGTGTGTTCAGAACCATCAAGCTTGCTGCCGTCTGTGCTGCAGTTGCTGTACTGCTTGCTTCCAGCTCCATCAGCTGACGCGCCAGGTTGGGGTCCGTTAAGACACCGGTCAGCTGGGCCAAGTCCAGATGATTGCCGTTCTTCTTGACCAGATCATTAAGCGCCAGTGCAGTCTTGACGGTCGTCGCATCAAACTGAGGCATGTTTGGGTTCAGCGCTGAAGCTGTGGCCTGGAGCAGTTGGAAGTGGGCCTCAATCGGCTTGACAGACGCAATATGGCTAGTCTGTTGGTCGCCTAGCGAGACCGAGGGCTTGGAAACTATGGCAGGCTGAGGGTCTTTGAATGTTGCATTTGGATTCTTCTTGAGCTCCTTTTCCCGGCGCTTTGTTTGACGCTTCTTGAACTCTTCCTCGATCCAGCGGGTTTTGTGATCGCTTTCTGGCTTTCCAAATAGCTTGCTTGCCCGCTTGTTGACTCGGCATCGCAGGTCGTTATCCTTGTCTATTTCAGTCCAAGGTGGAACAGGCGTGATTAGTAAGCTGAAAGGTGGATGCAGATTTTTTAGGGGAGAGTGGCCTTCATGCGGACATAAAGAAAAGCTGAGATGATAGGGAGAGGCAAGACGCATGCCCTCTCCGAGATAGACGACAAGGACACGTCTATATGCTTCTGGTATTATATGGTTTTTTTGACTCTCGCTGTCAACCAAACCCGTACATGTACGTGGTCTGGAGCAAAAAACCAAACCGAAAAAAAATAAGCAGAGAGAGAAGGGCAGAGAAGAGGAGAGAAGCTCCCGCCTTTTGGTCGATGGTGGAAAACAATAAAACCAGTAGCAGCAAAAAGAAAGGACAACCATGCTAACGCAATAGCGGGACACTCGTTAACGACCCACTCTCCCCTCGGCTCTTCGCGGCTTTTGCGAACCCCGTCGTGCCCTCTCTTTTCGAGAGTCACGAATACAACGGCATGGTTGGCAGTCCCACCTTGACTGCCCATTGTTCACGATCACCTTTAGCTGCTGGAAAGAGGCCAGAGCTTACCCCTCCCTTCCAGAACCCTTCACCATCCGCGTTGCAAACTTACTTCGATCTTCATTGGCCTCGCGCCATCTCTTCTTGCGCTCGCGATTCTCTGTCCGAATCTTCTGGGTCTGGGCTTGCCTCTGCTCGTCCACAGCGGGCATGTTCGCTTTAGAGTCGGAATCGACAATGGGGTCAAGGCCCTTGCCCTCGTCCATGTTGATTGCTGGAATGGCTGTTGTGATGAAAAGGGCAGAAGGGAGGAGTTTTGCTTTGGTGCTGCCTGCGGGCGAGTAGTCCACGACGGTGTAAATTGATGGGATGAGTGAAGAGAGGCTGTTTTTCCACAACGCAGAGAAAAGTGACTTTCAAAACGATGCAAAAAGAGAGAAATCACGTGCGTTTTTTTACAACTTGGTTCTACAATACAAAGTTACAAAGTCTAACTGCGTCCAGCGCGAGGGCTGACGAGGCCGCTAGAGTACCTCGACACTGGAAGTGAGGATGTCGGGGTATGAGGCCTAGAGGAAAAGGTATGGGAAGAAGGCGAAGAGGCACGTCCGATCCTTGAAGTTGAGACCGTCGGGGAAACCAGTCTTGACGAGGAGGAAGGGGGCTGTAGGCCTGACCGTGTAAGGCTACTTGGCGTCCTTGGCCCAACCTTGGAGGATGGTGACTGAGGCGGGGTCAGCACCGAGTACTTATAGTCGTCTTGATGCTGAAGCAGTGAACTGGCTCCATACATGGAAATGCTCCGTCCTGTCGCGGCTGCCGTCCTTTGGCGCGTTGTACCTGTAGCGTTCGAGAGTCGCCGTGAGAGAGGCGTTACCGTATCCTTGGATCCATGCGCAAGTGATGGCAGAGAGGATGTCGAGGACTGTGAAGACGTGGGCGAAACCAAGTGTGAAGAGCTTGCCTGGCGCGTTGAAGGTAACCGCGTGGGACTGGTGAGAAGACTGGGCTGGGTCAAACTGCGCTTGGGACTGGTCGTGGTGCGGCTACTTGGAGTCATGCGTCCGTTGCTAGACGCCATTCCAGTCTTCAATGAGGACACTGACGATGGTGCAGGCAAAAGTGAACTCCGGTTGGAGTTTGTGACGGGGTTTGCGGGTGATCGTCTGACAGAGCCAGGAGTAGCTATCTGAGTCTTTGATGCACTTGGTCGCGCGAGACCTTGTGCAGGTTTGGAAGGGACGCGGCTGCCTGGTGCTGGCGTGGATCTAACTCCGCTAGACACACCACCGGCACGGGCAACGCCAGTAGTTGTCGGTTTGGCAAGAGACGATACTCTGCCCAGCGCCGAGGCTGCTCTTGGAGGCTGCAATCCGCTCTTAGGTGCTTGCGAGCCACCTTTAGGTGGTTGCATTCCGCTCGGTCGGGTGATGCCTGTCCTAGGGGCGGCAGTTGAAGATGATGCGGTTTTGGGCTGAGCAAGCATGGATTTGGGTTGCGCAAGCCTGCTCGCTGGTGCCCTGAGTGCCGATGCTGCAGTAGATCCCTGCCCGCGGGACGCACCTGGAGCTTGAAGCTTGCTGCTAGTACTCTTGTCACTAGTGCTGCTGTAATTGCTGTGGGTGCTGGTGCGGTTGCTCACTGGACGCAATCCCGACGGCCTATCCATGTAATCACCATCTAGATCAAAATGATTCCTGCCATCTGCGAATCGTGCTGATCCGGCCTCAGTTCGTCTTTGTCCTGCCAGACCACGTACTTCAGTTGACGAAGATTTTATCGCCAACTGGGAGAATTCTCTCAAGGCTTCATCAAACTCTTCATCCTCCTCCGTTGCGATCATCTATCACGGATTACAGTGAGCAAAAGACAGGTGAGGAGCTGTTCTCAGCATGAACTTAGTTTTGTGTCTCATGTTCTTTGGGTACGTACATCAGATCCTTCCCAGTACTGATCCACGTCATGGTCGTCATACTGCAGCATATTTGCCTCAGAGCCAACTGTAGTGCTCCTGCTCCTGGCAGGCTATTAGTCCAATCCAAAAAAAAAAGCGAGTGATTCGTTAGTATGCCATGTTATGGAGTCGCTACAAACGTAAAGTCTGTGGTCAAAATGACTGCAGCACGTACTTCGAACAGCGCCTGCTGTTGTTGCCGCAGCTGTTGCTGTTGCTGAACTCTGCTCCATTCAACATCGTCGGCCTCTTCGAGCTCCAGAGGACATTCTTCATTGATGTCGGATCCCTCGGCAATGAGCGCCTCCAAGTTCACAGAATCGTTGCTGTTCTGAGAGCTGACCGAGCCTGAGCGGGCTCGAGGGGCCCATCCGCTAAACGAGGAAGACGTCGAAGACCGAACTGAGAGACGCGATTCGAACGCGCTGCTGAGACTGTGTTCCATGTCGAAGGAGTTGTTGTTACGGTGTATAATGTCCATGTGGGTTGTGAGAGGAGAATGGGAGAACGGGGTAGAAAGCGCAAGGCCACAAGGGAGACGACGAGAAAAAAAGAAGGGTTAGTGGGTGATTTTTAATGCAATCCCCACGGAACGGTTTTGAAATATCAACAGAGGCCCTCACAGAGCCACAGTAAGGCGTCTCCCCCCTTATCTCACTTCCCGCCCATGCCTGCGACGCCTCGTTCTGCACCCCCTTGACCGCTTTGACATATGAGAATGCGCTTCCACAGCCATGCAGCAGCAAAGAAAAAAGGGTCAGATCTTTTTTTTTTTTTTTTTTTTTTTTTTTTTTTTTCCTGGCGTGTGTTTGTGTGTTGGTGTGTGCGCCTTGTAAATGTCGGTCTTAGCGGTTAGCTTGGAGAGATTTGTGTAGGAATGAAAAGCGAGGGAATCAAGGGCGAGTACACGCAAAGAACGCGCAGGATAGCACTTTCTGGCGCATCTGGTGTTCGTTCTTGCGTTCATAGTGCGAAGTTTTCACCCCCTCCAATCCACCATAGGGGTAAAGTAGCAAGAACTTAGGTGCACAGTCGTAATAGACGGCAATCAAAGCAATGATAGGGATCAGAGTCGCATGGTATTGAGAGAGAGAGAAGGGGAGAGTGGTGGGTGGAGAGATGGGTGTTGTGCTCGCAAGAGTGTCTCTGTCGATATATTTCAAAGACTTGCCTTTGATTTGACTGTCCGGAGAGACGCGAACCCTTCTCCAAAGGCATAGACTCTGAGCGCCGCTGCTGTTGCTGCTGCCGCTGCATCTTGGCTGAGCTCCGCTTAGCCCTCGCCATCAGCGATGCCCGGAGCTCCGAAGGTCGCATATTGACGTTGATTTCTGGCTCACGGTCATTGTCCTGGTCCATTCCGTCCTCGCTTTGAACTCGTTCACTCTCGCCAAACTCGAGGCGGGAGGGCGAATGTGTCAGGGAGCGGTCGGGAGAGAGCCGCGCCATTGAGGAGACAGATGAGGTTGACGAGAGGGATCCTGAAGAGAGATGGCGCCGCTGCTGTGCCGCATGAGCTAGCCACTCCTCCGGCGAGGTCTGAAGATAGGCACTCGTAGCGCCTAGCCCGCCTCGTGTCGAGTGTTGATTGTGTGTACTGCTGCTGGTTTTAGTGCTACTGCCGATACTGTGTTCAGCTGAGGAGGGAGGGAGGGGAGGTAAAGAGGCATTCGAGAAGGCGTTTGGAGAGGGATGGGAGGCGACTAGTTCCGCCATTGTGGACCCAAAGGACGGCGGTGATACCGAAAGAGGAGGGGAGAGTGGAGAAGGAAGGGATGAGTGTGCGGGGATGATGGACGACGTGCTATTAGTTCTGCCCAGGTGGTGCTCGCCCTTGTCGTCCAAAGTGAAGCCTTGACTATTCTGCCCAGCCAGAGGAAACGGACGCGTATCGATGACTGGATTCGGAGGGGCGCCGACGGCCATTGCTACTTATGTACTTTTTTCTTCTTTCTCTCTTTCCTTGGTCGCACTGTGGAGGCCGTGCTGTATGTATCCTTCAAGCGAGGAAAGGCAGCAAAAATGTGGACCTGCGGGGTGGTGCGAGGGCGAGGGGTATGGATTATGGATTATTGGCTACAATGGCACCCAGGAGACGAAAGGCAGACAAGGCCCCAAAGGCAGGAGAGTGCGAGAAAAAAGATAAGAGCTATTTTAGAAGGTAAAAAGAAACGTGGAGCAGGCGAGCGAGAAGAAAAAACAAGGAGAGGAGACTGTCAGCGAAAAGGCCAGATTGACAAGGTAGAGAGCCCCAGGCAGGCAGGGCTGGAGTGGAAACAAGGAGATGAATGAAATGTAATATCCACAGACGAGAGAGCACGAGCAGGTGGGTGGTGAAGGAGGTGGTCGGGCAGCGAGAGACTGGGCAGGGTGTGAGCAGAAATCCAAGGCGAGGGATTTCCTCTGATACGAGTGCATGGTGTACAGTGTGCTCTTGGACTTACAGACGGGCGGTGGATCACCAAGCTAAGGTTGGATGGGTATAAGCAATGAGGATCGGAGGAATGGGAACAAAAGCGATTCGAAAGGGAAAGCGAGAGTGCGAGAGAAAAGAAGAAGAGAGAGAGAACGGACCCATGTCCAGGAACAGGGCTGATAAAAAAAAAAGAAAAAAAAAATCCATTGGGGTGCACCACCACACTTCGTCCAAGATACTTTTTTTTTCTTTGCGTCAGCCAAACCCATGTGGGTCAGCCTCCATACGTCTTTTGCCAACTTCGTCCTGCGACCCAGCCATCCTCAGCGTCGCCACTGCATACCGTCGCCCTCATGTCTGTAAAAAGGTCAACCATTCATGAGCGATGTGTTTTTTCTGGTGCGGGATCAGTCGTCCATACCGTTACTCTTTTTTTTTCGCCTGCCACCAGCCACGCTAGTTAGCAGCTTTTCTTTCCTTTGTTTGTTTGTTGTGTCGAAAGGCTATGACAATGTTGTTGTACAGTACAAAAAGCCTACTCAGTCTTCCTCCTCCCCCTCCTGATGGAATATTCGTCTCCTCGTGCCCTCGCGGTTTGATCAACTGCTTCCTCAGAGAACGGAGCATTGGTGGTAAGGCAGTAATCTCAACCTTGGCATGAACCGGGATAAGGCCCACCCGACTGATGCACACATCTGCCCAAAGAGAAGGAATTTTTTCTCTCATCTCTCGCATACTTTTGGCTTGCGCATCGTATGCTGTACCCAATACGATATATGTAGTCTGAATACACGTATGGTCTAACCGAATGGATGGTACTGGAGACAGAGTACCCCGACCATGAGGTTGAACTGAGCCCCTGACCCAACAAAAAAGCTCTCAAAAGAACGTCATCCCACGGCCTGAAACTGCAACGCATGGCTCATGCTCTGCACACGCACTGTCGTCCGGGAAATACAAAACAAGGGTCCCTTTGAGACTGAGCGACACAACGCAGGTCGCACACATACTCCCATCAGGAACAACCGTTAGAAAGCAGTAAGAAGCATGAACGAGGCAAAAAGATGCATCAACGGCCAGAATTTTCGTCTTTCATATTCTTTTTAGACTAACCATATATCTGTCCGTCCTCCCCTTTGCCCCTTTTCGATTCCTTGTCCGATGATGTGTCTCAGTTTGAACGCGATCCAAGCTTCCCAGAATAGCGTAGCATACCTCCCTCTTTTGAGATCGCCACCAAACCCCGTCCTCCTCCAACAGGACGCGCGTGACAAGGTCCATCCAGGTCATATCCAACATACTCCCTTTGAACTTGAATCGTTTCCTCCCGCAGAGATTTTGTCTCGTAAAGACCACTGTCGTCTATGTACCAAAGAGTCGGGAAAAACACGTGAAAGTCCAGTTAATGGCTTGGCGCATCAAGGGATGAACGGCGTCTAAATGCGAGAACGCTATCAAGAAGTGGCTTACCACAACCGACGATCAACTGAGGACCATCGTCAGAGGGTTCTTGGGGTTCTGCAAACACTAGACTGGATATGCCTGCTGTACCTCGCTGAAACCTACTGAGGACACCGCTGAAATAAATAATGGTACAGACAAACGGTGTGTGTAAGAAGCTTGTTTCTCATGCTGAAGAGCCAGTACCATGCAGTTTGACGGTACTTACTCGGTTTTACGGATGTCAAAGATTTCGACCACACCATCGGACGCTCCTGATGCTACGATAGAGTGCTGGGCTGAGTATGCGCAAGCGCGCAGTGGAGTTGTTTGATACGACTTCCGTTGAAAAGCCTAAGGGTAAAGTAAGTCTGTGTGAGTATCTGTACCACTCATCAACATGCAAAGCATGCGGCGAGCATGGCGGTTTACCTCCTCTGAAGCCCTGACATCTAGTCCATGCAAAGTGCCATTCTCCGAAACCGCAATGACCACTTTCCCTTCTGTTCCCACTTCCATTGGGGCTGGCGACGGAATTGAATGGTTACTCAACTGCTCTGCGACATCGAGGTGTCTCCAGTTAATGCGATTGTTTAATACATCTTTGACTCCTTACATGCCGACGTCTTTGCCTCCAGAGGCGTTGTCCACGTGTCGAGCGCAATTGCGTTTACTTTGTCGTTGAGCTGAGCGAGTGTCCTAATAGTGTTTCCAGAAGCTAGAGTTGTACGGACCTAGATCAACAAATCATCCGTGGTAATTTCTCCGTCCAAACAATAGCGACTACGAGCATGATATATCACTTACCCACTTCCCACAGCTTCACAGAGCCGTCATTTGACGATGCTATACATATCCATACATGAGATAAAGAATTTAAATGTCCTATTAACAGTCCGCCTTCTCGTTTGCTATAGCATCACTCGGATGCACGCCTTGGTAAGAGTACAGATCTTACAGAGGACATTGCGCCCACGATCGATAATGGCAGTATCGGAGATCGCTGTCAGAGAGCGTTGTTGTAGATATGTTGTTAGCTACAAGTACTGCTCGGCGGGATCCAAAGTGCATCCACGAAAGCCCTCCTACGTTTAGTGTGGCCCTTCATGGTTACTGGACAACTTCCGTCCAATGCGGACCATATTTTCAGCAAAAAATCGCCACCACCGCTTAAGACGACTATTGACAGAGGTGGAAAATCGGATTAGCTCACACATTCTTCTGTACAGAAGAGCGAGTACGGTGTAATATAGAATACCTTGACCGGAGGGAAAGAATCGACATGAAGTGACATATTGTAGATGGCCCTTCAGTTCGTGCTATACAACCGTGAAGATGGACAAAAAAACGTTATTAGCGAAGGTAGAAAACGACCTTAAGCTGTAAAAGTCGTTGGTCTCTACATCCTGCGACAGAATTCCCATCTTACGATTATGCGACCATTCTCTGTTTCCCCGATTTTGAGCGAACCATCCTCCGATCCGGTAACAAAAAGTGCTCCCGCCGGTGAGATATCCAGACAGGAGAGCTAACAGCGATGGGTTGTTAAAACATGATATTCAAAACTTTCATCTGTTCATGCACTACGCCCATGGAATCCGGTCGTTATTTCTTAGCTGCCACTTACTTTTGGTATGCTGACTTTCCTGCCAGTGCCGTAAACTTCTACTTCTGCGTTTCCATATTCCGGCACCTTGACTTTGAACGAATACTAAAAACATCAGAATTCCATCAGAGATAAGTAAGTAGTCATCCTTTAATCACCGGAACTGTTGCCGCAAACCCGTCTGTTGCACGTTACGTTCGTTATAGCCTCGAGTATGATCCCATCATGTCCAGTGAACTGTATCTCCCGTTCTCCGGCAAGCGTCACCTTGGCGGCACCATGCACCGAGGGCGATCCTAATCGAAACAAAAAAAAGAAGAGACTTAAGAACTTGCATGCCATATACAAAGTCGGTAGGATGTTGCAGTTTCGGCACATCGATCGAATGCGGGCGTCTCCTACCTCGCCTGTAGCATGAGACCCAAAAAGTGCCAGTGCTGTTTAGTCGCAACACTTCAGCAATGACATCAGTCCAGTCCGATTGAACGGTCACCTGCATGAGCGCCGTCGGGGAGTTTGCTTCAATGCCCATTCTGTCGTGAAAGCAGCAAGTTACCAGGTGGAATGTAGATGTGTTGAGGGCGAAAAGAGCGAAGAAGCTCTGCGTGGACCAAACAAGCTTAAGAACGCGCTTGCGTGGGAGACGGCAGTGACTGCGTTCCTTGAGCGCGCAAAGAAAAAAATTGCTGACGCTCCACTTCAAAGCTTGATTCTGTCCTACCTGCGAAATCGACAGGCGCAAGTGAGAAGCGTGAGAGATCCAAAAGGTAAACGATACTGGACTCCATTGTGCGACAGTGTGCACTGTGCCCACTTCACCATAACTGAATCTCCATCCGAGTTCATGAAGATGAAGATTGGTCAAGCCAAGACCAATGAGAAACAGCGAACCAATGAGAAGTGCACAATTTAGCTCCCACTGTATCTGACTTAATGTTGTCGCAGGCAAGTGGCATCAAAAGGTCTAAGAGTAGGCAGAGGCACTCAAGGAGTTTTCGCAGCTACCGCGTGCACTGACCAGTTGTGTACTCAAGGTCGCGGCGATTCTAAGACTTCTCGTCTGGCAGCAAAACCTTAAATACGCTGGGCGACCCTCTTGGCAGTATGCCCTGCAGATAAAGCACTCCAAGCATCCATCCACGCTTGTCAATGACTCAGCTGTAGAGGCGGTTCTAATGTGCAGGCAATTCATGGGGGGGAAACGTTTCTTGATACGAGCAAGGCCCGGTGCTGTGGGAGGAAGAGGGCGTGTTCAATCTCCCAATTCGCAGCGCCTCAACATTTGGCAAGAGCCGCATTTGGCCACAGGCCAGCACACTCCTTCCTGACATGGACGATTATGTGGCATCAATCACTCTTGTCACGATTCAACTCTATGGAGGGAGCGACGTACTTTGATCTTTGGGGTGGCGGATCGGGCGTACAGCGTCAGATTTGGCTGTGTGCTGTAGTCTAAAATTTTGTTGACGGAAAAGAAAGAGATGCGAACTGAGCGCTAAAAATGAGTCTAGACGTGGACACAGATCTACCTTCCCATCTCCATTTTTCTTTTCGCTACCATCTAATAGAGCCACTGTGCATGGTGCATGACTGTCAACAAACGATCACAGGGCTAAGCGAAGCATTGTGCAGAGCAAGGAATACAGAAGGGAGAGACGAAAAAGAACGACGATATCGTCCTACACTGGCAGCATGTGCAAGAAGGATCGGAGTTGGCGCCTGATTTCTTAGAGTGGATCCCCTTCGATTCCACGTTGTGTTCTCCTCGAAATCGGAGTACGAAGATGAATAGAATTTTTTTTTTCTTCCAGAGGTGCCTGTGGGACAAGATGTATAAAAGGGCAGGGGAATCCGCATCTTGGATCAGTGGGCCGCTTTCATCGTCTTTTCACCCCTCCTACACCTAAAAGACGAATTCCATCCACCCAGAGTCGCATTCACACTCGACAATCAAGGGTCTCATCAACACTCCTCCTCATTCTTCACTCCAAGAACAACAGAGAAAAAAAAATGACAGACAAGATCCTCAGCGAGCCTGTAGCGTTCGGCAAGATGGAGCTCAACGAGCATGAGCAAGGGACCTCAACTACTCCCGCTCCCTCGAGCTGGAAAGAACGAGCCTCCAACTTGTTCTCTCGTCGGTTTTTGTTGATCCTCCTGTTGGGTCAGATCCTCGCATTGTGCATCACAGCAACGACCATCTTCACCACAAAGTTGGCGCAGGGTGAGAACCCGGTCTCAATCCCGACCACACAATCGTTCCTGAACTACTTTGTGCTCGGTGTAGTCTACACGAGTATCACCTTGTACAAGAAAGGCTTTTCTGGATGGCTCGAGATCATACGTCGTCGCTCTCCTTACTGTAAGTTGCTTCTACATGCTTGCACTCTTTGCTGATTATGTATGTGGGGCCGTCTGTCTACTCTCATTCCGTCACCCTAACGGCCAGCGATGTGACTTTCGCCCCACCCAAATAGACATCATCTTTGCGTTGATTGATGTTGAGGGCAACTACTTCATGGTTAAGGCATACACCTACACGTCCCTGTTGTCGGCCATGTTGTTGGATTCTTGGACCATCCCCTGCGTGGTCTTGCTGTCTGTCTTCTTCCTCAAGATGCGCTTTGTTCGCTGGCACTACTTGGGAGTGTTTGTCTGCATGGTCGGCATGGGTTTCTTGATCTGGTCCGACATGGTTGAAGGCAAGGACTTTCCTGGATCTGACCTCGTCAAAGGAGATCTCTTCTGTATTGCCGGCGCTACCTTCTACGCTCTCTCCAATGTTGGCCAAGAGTACCTGGTCCGTCAAAGGCCCATGTACGAGGTTGTAGGTCAGCTCGGATTCTGGGCAACGATCATTAACGGCATCCAGCTTGCGATCCTGGAGAGAAAGGAGCTTCAGACGATTGAATGGACACCTTCGGTGATCGGATACATCATTGGATTTGACATTGCCATGTTCACGTTGTACTCGGTCTCCCCCATCCTTTTCCGTCTGAGCTCAGCGACGTTCTTTAACTTGAGTTTGTTGACCAGCGACTTTTACGGTCTGCTCTTTGGACTGTTCTTGTTCAATGCTACGATCAACAAGATCTACCCGATTGCGTATGTCTTGATCATGGTCGGAATCATCCTCTACAACGTCCGTCCTGCGCCAGAGCCCAAGTTCAGGAAGCGCCTTGCTGATGACGAGGAGTTGAACGCTGAGAGCCAATCTCAGTCTGCGGACAAGTCGGCTATGGTCTAGAAACCTCGTTGAGGATCCAGGTTGCACAGTTGTTTTCAAGCTTGAACTTGCTTGATCCTGTCATCATTTTTTTTCCTTCTCTCGTTATTCTTGGTTTCACTTGAACAGGGCATGTGTTGTTTGAGTAGTCTGCAACGACATCTTCATTGTAGGCTTGGGACTGGAATACCTTGGTGCATTGTTCCTTGCTTTAGTAATCGTATCTTAATAAAAGCAACAATTCTAGAGGAGCTACAATCTTGGGAAGGATTGGGCGATCCGCGGGCTGCTTCTAGCTCGGGGTAAAATGTTTTGTCAGGAACAACGGTCTGTGCGCGTGTATCCAAAAGACAGTAAAATCGCACGCTCATTTCTGTTCGCTGCATTCTTTTTTTTCCATTGACCATGCACCTCTTGCAAGGCATCTCACAACACCATGACACCAGACGCTGCTCTTCCCTGCACCTCTAAAGACATTTATACAGCCCTCTCGGAGCAGTCCGCTACGGTAGAAATATTCCTTGGCACCGACGCTGGCCCACTCCACTTCAGCACTCACCGCAGTGACTTGCCTCTGCAAAGGCTAGCTCTCGGCCCCATCGACTCCAAAACCGTGAACATCGATACCCCAGGCGCCTCGACTTCTGCTGGCACGTCCCGTCTTGTCGTTACCAGCACGTTAAGCAACCTCTCATCCAGAAGCTGTATCCGTACGATCGAACTATCCCTCGACACCACCACTCCCTTAACCTCCCCTCTTCATAACCTACCTTCTCCAACTTTACCAGGTCGTGGCATCTCATTACGATCCCTCCGAGCCAGCTTCAAATGCGCGTTAACAGGCAAGGCCATGCTCGCAAACGGCTACCAAAGCTGGAGTACCAGTTTTGCAGGCGCAGACGAGTCCTCGGTCTTTGAGAAACCAAACTGGCTGTATGATGAGATCACGCAACTCGGCCTGGCCTCGGACAAGCACATCTTTGCTTACCCTGGCGAGAATGGCAAGGTCCACTCGAACTTGGTGACCGTGATCAGAGACAAGTGTCCGGATCCGAGTCGAGATGTGGCCTCGACCCATGGTGCTGGTGATGGTGCTGGTCTGGAGGACGAAAGCGCACGGCGACCACGGCCGGAAGAGTTAGTTTTGTGTGGATCGTTGTCAGAGGATTCGGGCTACACATATTTCTTGATGGACGTTTCTCGAGGCCAACTGACCATCCTTCAGGACTGTGCTGGCAAAAGGGTAAGGGAAAAAAAAATGCATGGAGCCAAACAAGCTCAAGGTCAAAACTACCTGAGCAAAAAAATTAATTTTCTTCTCTGCATCGTGAATAGCTGCGTACAAACAGAGACAAGCTGGTCTTGCGGACGTTCTTTGCATGGGACGACAGGGACACAGCGGTTTGGAATGCGTATGCGGCGCAATGGACCTCACTCTATAGCGATCGCCGTCATATTCAATCCTCGCTTCACCATCAGCTCTCGGGCTGGACCTCTTGGTACTGTCACTACGAAAACATCAACGAACACATCATTCTCGAGAACCTTGGCCACTTCACTGGCTCTGGGAAGGACGTGCAATCGGACCGGGAACATTTCAGTTGTCAGTGGCCTGCCAAGGTCTTCCAGATCGACGATGGGTACACAACCGTGGGCGACTGGTTGGACTGGAACAAGGACAAATTCCCGAGAGGGATGGCCTTCATCGCCTCGGCTATTCAAGAGAGAGGGTTGATCCCAGGGTTGTGGCTGGCTCCTTTCCTGGTCTCAAAAAGCTCTCGTATCGTCCAAGAGCATCCAGACTGGCTTGTCCGGAAACACTACGACAAAGAGGACGACGATGGCCATCCTCAAAGTCTTGGAACTAAGACCAAGATCTCGAGGTTAGGCTGTTGCAATTTCGGCTTTCAGGATTCCTCAGAGTTTATGCTCGCTCACCCAGCCTTTACTGTCGGTGCATATGCTCTTGACCTCGAGAACCCAGAGGTTCAGGCCCATCTCGCGAACGTGTTCCGGATTGTTGTTCAGGAATGGGGATTCAAGATGCTTAAACTTGATTTCCTCTTCGCGGCAGCCCAACGTCCCCGAAACAACAAGACCCGTGCACAGCTCATGTGGGAGGCGATGCAAATAGTCCGGACGTGGGCTGGTCCTGAAACCATCCTCCTCGGCTGTGGTGTGCCACTTAGTGCGAGCTTCATGGTCGTGGACTATTGTCGGATCGGGTGTGATGTTGGAGCAGGCTGGGATACCATGCAGCGCTTCTTTCACGATCGCGAATACATTTCGTGTTTCAACTCGCTGACTTCGACTTTGGCGAGGTGGGCTCTCTCGGGGCGATTCTTTGGCAATGACCCAGATGTGTTTTTCCTACGGGACTGGAATATGGGCCTCACGTTGACGGAAAGGCGGACGCTGATGCTGTTGAACCATCTGTTGGGACACCTGGTCTTTTGCTCGGACCCGTTTGATCTTGAAAGGATGAGTGCAGAGCAGAAGGAAATGCTAGGACTCTTCTTTCCTTGGTCCTCGACACCAGAAGTTCCAGCACCTGCGTTCACGATCGAGAGGGTTCTTCAACCGTTGCCAAGAGTGAAGGAACTCTACGTGATTCATGTGCAGACCAATGCAGCTCAGCATGGTGACCATAAACAAGGAAAAGGAGACACGTACATCGTCCTGACTAATCTCTCAGGCAGGAGGCAGAGCACCAACCTACGTGTCATGGACGCGATCGTCGCGAGCCAGAACGATGCCGCCGACCTTGGCGGAGATGGAGAGAGTGCAAATCACGCGGCTTCGCCCTCGGTTTACTTTAATGCCACGACAGGTCATTTCGGATCTGCTGCTGCTGCTTACACTCTCGGTTCCCGCGAGACGTGCGTGTTTCTCCGTATCCTCGATTCCGCTGGTCGCCTTTGCGGACTATGCACACATATAGCTCCAGGCAGGGCGTTGGCCAAGAAGGACACTAAGGCCGCATTGGATCCCATCGTCACTGGTCAACCTCTCGACTCACACCAGCAGCTCACTGTCCATTTGATTGCCACCATGGGCGGGAGTATTCTGCCCACAATGGAGATCGAGTCTTTTCACTACGAGATCAGAAAGCTACAGTTCACGGTCAAGTT
>QZWS01000094.1:0-27340 GCA_004114245.1 Zoopage sp. CT-All
ATATCGGGCGATCAATTCTCGTGGGAGTTGGATTATGGTGTGTATTTTATCATAGCCGAGGAACTGGAGCGGCGCACCAAGCAGGGCGAATTGAGTTGGATGCGAAAGAGGGTCATGAGTGAGAATGGATCCGAAAGTAACGTGGAGCCAACAGAAGAGGAGTAATTATTTGCCTGTGCTTGTGTGTTTGTGTATTATATTGCCTAATTATGTGGCAATTCAATTTCTCCGGACAAATTGCTTGTATTGACCGAAATGGCATGTGCATTGCAAGATCGGCCGAGAGCCTCAATATGAATACGATCATCGCCTTCCAGCGTCACGATAAAAACGTCGGTCGGGAGAAGGCGATCGGTGGCTGGCACGATCATCTGGAGAAGGCGAGCGACTGACTGGTCTGCGCAAGACCCTCCCAGTCGATTGCCTTGGTGGCGGCGATCTCGAGACGGAACGACTAACCGCGCGAGCTAACGGCCGCAACCGATGCCGCTGTTCTGGATGCAAATCAGCGTCTCGCCTGGAGTCATTGTCAGCTGACGGCAGTTGACTGCGTCTGGCTTTGATAGAGAGTTCGGCTTCATGGCGGAGCATGCGAAGGTGCTCATCGGGATGAACGAAATCGGCTGAAGGAGAAACCGGACGTTCAATGCTAGATAGCATCTGGTAGCGATCGCGCACATCCGGATGGATAGAGCCTTCAAGCGGATCATGCTTTTGAGGGCGATCCTCGGCAAGCGGATGATCTTTGTGCTCCTCGTGCTGGCGACGGTGGACGGGCGAATGGCGCTCCCCAGACCCATCATATCCGCTAGAAAAGGCAGTAGCTGGCGCCCGCAAAGGCGATCTTGATCGACGCCGGACAGGAGGCTCACGGCGCGGCGAAGGGGCTCGGCGATCAAACTCGTGACGGCGATTGGCATTCACGTCTACTGAAATTCGTGCGCGCCTCGACGGATGAATAAAATCCTCATTCAACGAAGCCTGACCGTGGTGGGCTTCAGTCACCTTTGAAGGAGGCAAGCGGTCATTGGATGGATCGCGGGGTCGATGAGAACGATCTCGCGAACGAGGAATACTTCGTGAGCGCGATCTCGGGTACATGGGACGCCTAGCCGACGAAGCCCGCACAGGCGATCTAGATGGTGAACGGTTATACAGTTGCGCAGTATGCTTCGAAGGCAGTCGTGACGGGGAGCGGCTATAGTAGCGATCTGCTGGTCTTGGTGGAGGAGGCGACTGGCTATAGCGTCGATTTGATCGCCTTTGGGGCGATCGTGACACAGAGCGGGTAGAGCGACGCGATGCTTGATTGCCACGGGAATAAGCAGATGCACTTTCTGCGGACGAGCGCACAGTCGAATCTGATTCACTTGACGAAATGTCGCTCGATTCGTCTCCAAGCTGTGTCTGGGCAATGAGCTGCTGCGACAGGTTTTTCAGCCTTTCGCGCAATTCATTCCTAACAACAAGGTGAGCAGGAAGTATATACCTGCATAGCCACTTACGTTAATGCACCAAGCCCAATGCTGGTGAAATAATTGATCGCGAAGCGCATGTTTTTCGGATGGTCGGTCGGGAACAGACCAGCAAGCGCAAGCTGAGCCTCTGGCTCTGGATCCTTCAATTTGGCCGTCAGCTCATTCAACCCCATGGCTTGGTTGAGCTCTTGGAATATAATCTTGAGAAATATACGGGATGATGCTGTCGTATCATCCTCAGTGAGCTGGACGACTTGTAATACAGTCCAAGGAATGCCGCCAGTGCTGAGTATGAATGCGAAGAGTTTGGCCACGTTTCGCAAACGGTTCGTCTCGTACCGGTGAATGGTTTCGTATGTTTGCTGGAAACAGTTGGCGTACAGGTTTGACCAGAGTCGCGGGTCAAGCTTGCAAAATCGATCGGCGAGAAGGCCATAGAACTTGCGGAATGTGTTTTCCTGTGCGCAGCAATCAATGATCATGCTGCATAGCTCAGGCTTATCCTGGTCTTGGAGTTTCATTAGCAGTAGCTTGTGCGCGCATTCTTGAAAGTCGACAGAGGACATGATGGTGAGGTAGATGGTGCGGCGGAGATTGACAAGGTCCGTGCCGGTCTTGTCGTGAATGGCCATCGCGCCGCTTGTAGCCACCGCGGTGGTACCCTGCTCATTGTCATCGTCCGACTCGCTCTCTGCGGTGCCGGAAGAATCGTCTTCATCCTCAGCATCGCTGCCGAGAATATCATGCTTGATTTCGTCATACCGCTTCTCGTTTTCAGCCCACTCAGAGTCAAACCTAAATACGTTCAGCGTTTCTTGGCCTTTGAGCGTTTCGTCGTCAAGATCAAGGTAGTGGGTAATCTGGTCTTCCTCCTCAACTACGTCCAGATCATCAGTCGTGGCCGGGTTGTCCTTAAATTTTTCACGACGGAGCTGAAACAGCACCTCAATCATATACTGCACGCGCTTATCGATGGAAGCCTCGTGGAGAATGGAACGAAGCCGCTCAAAAGTGGCGTGAAACGCCTTGGGCGAGATCTCCTGGAGATGTGCACCGACTTCGCGAATGAATGCGACGGCTACTTCGACGCTATCGTCCGTTGCACGCTCGAGCAGGAGCGTGACGATCTGCAGCGCGATAATTTCGTGCGCGACTTGTTGGTTGCAGAGGTGCGCTATGAAGGCGACGGTCGCAACAAGCACGTTCTTATCGCTCCGCCGGTATGCGCGCCGGAATTGCAGAATCAGACGGGTGAGGACCAATTCACCGATCTGGTGGATTCGAGTGTTGAGCACGGCGACGAGAGCAGCGTGTACGGGCGTGAATGTTACGGATGCCTGCTGTGCCTTGAGCAACGACCGCACCAGCAGACCGCGACTTCGGATGAGGTTGACACGGAACAGCGCGGGTGCAATCACGGTGAGATTTGTCGCATTGACCTTGTTCACCAGCCCGTGGATCTTCTTCTTCTGCGCATCCCACCGCGCACGCTGAAACTCGATCGTGTTTGGATCCGTCAAATCTCGGATCATATCACGCAATCGATGCGGCGGGATGTACGCGCCGCCTGTCCGGGTTGTCGTCGCCATTACCTCGCGATGCTGGACATAGTCGACACGCGGGTCGATTTTGACGGGGCGCGGGGCCGCAGGCTCGGTTTCAAGCAGTTGCCGCTCGCGCTCCTTGCGACGAGCCGGAATGTAGTCATGCACAGCCGGAACGGCTGCCGGCGAATCACCAGCGCGCGGCCTTTCGCTCGGCAATGCATGCTTTCGAAGACCAACGGAAGCGTCTGAGGATGATGTAGAGCGTGCCCGACGGCGTTGATGCAGGTGGCTGCGACCGAGGGAACGCGAGCGGGATCGTGAAGATGATCCGCCGCCGTCGCGGCCCGACCGTTGCCGCTTGCCGAGCGCCGATGAGTGCGGAAGACTGCATGCGATGGTTAGCTCCAGTGAAGAGTATTCAAGGCCACCATGCCTTTCGATCTCCATCATCTGGCCAAATTGTCAGAAAATCGGTCTGGCCGTTTTGCCCATCAAGCCCCAACATCCGCTGATGAGCGTACGCAGCCGGCGCGTTCAACGAGCGCACCACTAACATTCTGTGTTGCAGTTCATCCCCGTCAATCCAAAGCCATTCCTGCAGAGCCTGGTGGGCAAGCCGGTGGTGGTCAAGCTCAAGTGGGGCCAAGAATACAAGGGCATCTTGCTCGCCACCGACACGTACATGAATGCTCAGCTCGCGAATGCCGAGGAGTTTATTGATGGCGAGTCGGCTGGTGTACTTGGAGAGGTTTTGATAAGGTATGTGTGTTTGAGCGCTGGCATCGGTTGCTGACGCGGATGCGACACAGGTGTAATAACGTGCTGTATTTCCGCGGAGTCGACGAAGATATGACGGATTAAGTATAGCACTGTTGACAAGGAGTACGCTTTTCTGTGGTGTCTAATTGGTTGTTTGAATATGCGTCGCCACGGGGTGACTCGGCTAGAAGTCGCTGAGGTGGAGCTTGACTCTATGCGGAAGCAGGCCCACAAGCCAGATTTTGGTCGCATTCGCAGGTTCAAATGGCGCTGCCTGCCGAATAGTATCCTCTGGAGGTCCGCGCATGCATCGGATTCACATATCGGCCAAGTCACCCTGCTGGTGATGAGACTGTTGGCAGCGCGTCTATCTTAGAAGGTGCCTGCTTTGAAGGATGGCGCCAACGGTTGAAGGAGAAGAGGATGAGAGTGTAGACGTTATCACTTATGTTACCCTAGCCGTGATTTTATGATGACCACGACTGCCCATGGGCAAAGCAAGAGCAGTGAAGACGGTCAGGGTAGGAAAGCAATGGTGTTGGTGCATTTCACGGTTATAATCGGCAGGAGATGAAGGAGCGGGAATGCAGGGCTTGAGCAAGGCGTGACTGGGGACTAACCTGGATCGGAGGCAGTACTGTACGAGTATTCAATTTATTTACATCCGAAACAATTGGCGAACGGTCAGGAACGGCCCTAACCCTTGGCGCCAAGACTGAGAGCCACGAGGATCTGCCCACCCATCCTCATTTAATTCTTAGTTCATTAGCTGGCCCGGCTGCCACCTTTCGCCACCTCACAGCAACCTGCCCCAGTCCCAAGCACAACGCAAATACACCGCTAGCACACAATAATGAATATACCCTCCGGGTCTCTTCTTGTGTTGGCCGCCATCGCCCTCGCAACTGCGCCCGCCCCCACCCTTGGCAGTGCTCACACCGACGAGCCTTCATGCTGCTTGTCCCTGACTCAAAGCCATTATGCAGAAGTTTTGGACCAATCCAGAAATGCGCAAATCAAAGCTGACATGGCCCGCGAAAAGGCGCGGTTGAAGCACGAGATGTATGCCGAGAAAATGGGCGACGCCGTATTCATTATGGCCGCCCCTTCCCTTCTGTGTACGAATGTAAATCGCAAAGATAGCGAGTGTATGGTTGAATCGGACAAGACAGATTCAGAGCCGCAAGTATATTGCTGCCTCGATGAGCAGTTCATTATTGGGCTTAGCCCATCAAGCGTGTACACTCTGAGGGAGATGGATTGCTCACGTGGGGCCCGACCCGTGGGGTTTCTCAAGGGCGGGCCCAATGATCCTGAGCGCATATCAGGTTTTCACGGTGGTCCCGGTGATTTCAAACACGCGCCAGGTTTGCATGATGGCTCTGAAGGCAAGTCCGGTGCACAGGACAGGCCACGGGGAACATGGCCACGAGTGCGTAAAACGGTCACGGGGCTCCCTGCAAAGGTTTGGAGACGTTTTACACAATGATAGATGCATAGGTGGATGTGGATATGGATATTCCACAGTCCCTAGTGATCTTCAGCAGATGAAAGGTTGCCGGGTCCATGCTTGCTACATGGCTGTTCTGGGCGAGTGTGCTGTTTAGCCAGTAGAAATGCGGATACCACCAATGCAATGTACATGACCAAGCCTCTTGGATGCAGAATGGCACGGCATGAGTGGCGCAGTATGGACGGCACATCATGGACGGCAGGCCCCCCTGCATATGGCAGCAGTTTTCCTGTCCACGCTAAGGCCGAATGTGTTAGGGCGGGCGGCTTACACAACAAAACCCGGCTCGGCAGGCGCAGTCACCATATCACGTCTGCTGACCAGAAAACCGACCATCGCATCGCAACGCAACGCAACGCATCATTCGAAAGCATCAAGATCAGATGCATCTCCTCGCACTCGCCATATATCTCGCCGCGCTCGCCACAGGCACCCATGGCTCATCGTACGACAGCTCGTCACCTGGCAGCTCGTCACCTGGCAGCTCGTCATCTGGCAGTCGTTCATGGGAGGATATTCCATTGACTCCTCTCTCGAGCAATCCAGTCGCCCCCGCCGACTCTGCACCGTCCTCCTTCCAAATCCCCGCCGATATCTCCCAAGTTCCAATGCCCAGATATCAAAAAAGCAACTTGGCTCATGCCGCAAAGTTTGGAAAATACATCCTGGGGCCTATCGGGACGGCAGCAGCACTCCCTGTGGTCCTTAGCGCTTCTTTGTTAAGTGAAGATGTAAAAAAACACCCAATTCGGAAAGGTATCGGCCTCGTCACCACCGTTAGTATGCTCGGTCCGGCCGCCGTAGCTGCTGTGGGTCTGGGTGGCGCGCACTTGTCTCGCAAAGCTTCTCACAGCATACTGCACGCCAAACAGATGGATGCTTTTGTTGAATTTATCAAGGAGAAGCTGCTGAAAATTGACGAGGCGTACAACAACAAGCACAGCGTCGAGCTCACCAAAACGAATGGGCGGAAAACGGTTGCGGCTGGTCTCCGCAGTCACCTTATCCGCGACGCAATAGCTGCAGCTCACAACCTCAAGCTGACAGACTTGGAGTTAGCGTTGGATGAGTTTAAAAAGGCAAACGTTGAAAATGATCTGATTAATCAGCTAATTAACAACGCGCTGGCTAAGGAAATTAGTGCAAAGTGGATGCGACAGCAGTTTATACTGGCAGAGGCGGAGGCGCATGCAGTGGCGAAGCTTTATTTCCAGATGTAGCTGTGGCCAAATACTAGGCTGGTGATGTTAAACGTCATAGAACATTTGCACATCCACCCTCCAACCTGCTTTATTTTGAATCAGGACAGTGGGAGTCTGTGGGGTGTATGCATCTTGTAAATGCAGAGTTAAGAAATATGCTTGGGGTATACCTGCTTCTGTGATTGTTTCATACACCACACAAAGTATATAGATGGCATTTTTGCATTAATAGATCATATGGCCAATATAGCTTCTTATATACCATTATATATCACTGCTGATACGCTTTTATATCACCTATCAATGGCTATTAGGACCTGGTGCCCTCACATCAAAGGCACCAATTCCAATAGAAGTGACTGACAAGATTAAGCATGCTGTTAAACATACTTCTTGGGAGACAATGATTAAGGATACATATTTATACGTTTGATATGTCGTTCAGTGGAGCAAATGCATATTCCTTTTATAGGAACCACCTTACTTTATTCCAGTGTCACATTAAAAACTACGCCTGTTTGCTCTTCCAAATTTTGAACATATTGGCGACTGTGATTTTTTTACCCAGGGCATTTACTCTCTTTTCAATCCGATTGTAACGATATTTCAAGAAGGGCGAAGAAATCATTTTCAATTTTTTCAAGCTGTCGGGTTCATTCAAATATTTCCTTGCGTAAGTCAGGCAATCATTGGCAGCCTCCACCGAGGGGTATTCAAGTACAGCTTTATCTCCATTGAGCTTTTCAATCCGTTGTATGTGAGCAAGTGGCAATGGCTTGGACTGTTTGTAGAACAGAAGGGCGAGCTTGAACTCCATCTCTGCCATATCTAAGGCCTCTGAAGGACTGGTGGGTGTGTAGCTACGGTTCCTACGGTCGTCAATTGTAATGTACCCATTAGAAACGCGCGGTTCGGTTTTCATTTTGAGAGCGTTGACGAAACGCTTCATCCAGGTTTTCGTCTTCGGACCGTCTCGCTTCGGAGTACCTTGCGTCGATGCATATGCAGGGGAGATGGCGGTGCCAGCAAGCAGCACGGCGGTGGCGGCAACAAAGATGAAGAGAGTGGCGTGCAGGCGTGTCATTGCGTGGGGGGGGGGTTCTATGCGTCAGGTGGGCAGAGAAAAGCGGGTGGCAGAGCAGTCTTCATGCCACTGACGCCCAGTCAATGCTGACAAACCGATGCAGTCATCTTGAAAACATCGCGCAGCCACAGTATGGCTGGAGTGCATCGGTGATATTGGGGTAGCAGAGAAGCAGCTGGAACATCGAGAAGGCAAGGAGCACCAGCTTAGTGACCGTGCTTGCTATGATTTGGATCCAAATATTTGCAGTAGCGCAAGGATTATGAATGCTGGATTCTTTCGTAGTGAGGCATGGCTATTGCCATTGACAATGTAGATCATGGGGCACCTGAGATCTCTATTTCAGGAAAAGTGGCGATGCTAGACAGCTTATACAACCATTCCATGACAGCTTCTAATTGTGTTCAGCGGTGTTTGGACTGGTCAGGAAACCAGCTTTAGTCATGCGTCGGTCGCGAATAGCAGAATGTTACAGGACATCTATTTTGAAGGGAGGAGAGATGCGCCGACATAGATTACAGCCAGCTGGCGGGCGCCATGCTAAATCCATCCGGCAATGACGATTGAATCGTTATAGTGGTTTGGTGCGTCATGCTTGATGATGGAATGTGAATCTCGTGGCTGTGGAGCCAGAGTCGAGATTCTTGATTCGCCCGGGTTGGTATGCCGCCGTATCGCACATCGCCAAGGATTGGTGCTACACAAGGCAAGTATCAGCCAGAAGCAAGTATAACGCAGCATACCACGGAGGAGTGAGGTGCAGTGGACACGCAATTGGTGTTTGCGTCCGGTCAATGGAGACAACCAGATTCCTCGACATCCATCTGGCCAGGTAGCCTTTGTTGACACAGTGGCATCGGCCCATTCATAATTCGTAGTGGATAATTGTGAATTTTTGAATTCTAGCAACAAGGTTAAAAATAGAGACGCACTAACAAGACTTACCTTGTCCAACAATTGATATATGCCCGCCTTCAGGTCGCTTGGGAATGCCATGCGCACTATGTCGACTTTGCACAGTCGCCAGGTATCCTTGGAGAACTCCAGACCGGGCGACGCAATGACTGGTGCTATCTAACGGGGTAACCAGGGCGGCGTACTGAAAGTACCATTTAGTCAGGTCGTTCAGTGAGACCAAAAGCTGCTACTGTTTTTCGGATCAGCCCAGGTTGTCGGAAGAGAGCTGACAGCCAATTTGCCGACTGTCGCTTGCGAGCTAGCAGCATTACGCCTGATACATCCTACCAGCACTGTTGATTTATAGCATATCGCAGGAGCCGAGTCTGCTACTTTATCAAGACGGTGCACCAGCCTTGGAGGTTCAGCAGCATCAAACTTGAGTCCTAATCGAACACAATGCTGACAGATATAGGTGGTGCACCAAAATACCACCAAGAATGGCCTCGAGATGAACGGTCAGGTGGGATCCACCCTGAACGACGAGACCACCTGGCTTGTCAATCGCAAGCAAATTCTTATCCATGTATAGTACCCGCTCTCGCAGATCCATCGCCATTTTGTTGCGCGCTTCAAGTACTTCATAACTGGGTCTTGGAGCTGCTGGTGCATTGCAGCTGATGTTCTTCACAATAGGGAGGCAAATGACGTCACCGGGAGTAACCCGAACCGCCGAGGACAGCACTACCTCAGAACTGGTTTCGAGAGGCAGCCGTTCATCACCCAGAGCATGTCTCTCGATAGAAATCTATATAAATAGGGCAGATAGTTGAGCACCGCCCTGGCGGCCGCCAACACTGCCTTGCCTTCTTCTCACGAACCAGGCGCTGTATGAGTGCCTGTGGCCACTGCTGTGTCTCTCTAATCCACCGGTCTAGCCGAATCTCATACCCGAATTCTTCCGCTACCACGACGGCATTGCACCGCGGCCTCGGATAGTGTGCGGCGCGATGGGCGATCTGGCGGAACATATCTGGCCCTTATTACGGCAGTCAGCCAGCTCGCCACTTTTCGCTCCTTGCTGGTTCGATCCGCCGCTGCCACCGCCTTTATATCTCCACTCTCCAACAAATTGTCCAATGACCAGATCAAGCATGATTCGAATATTATGTGTGGTGGCGTTGGTGCTGCACGCGTGTGCTGCCGTGTGCCTGGCTGGAAAGGATTTCTACGCCGTCCTCGGTTTGCCCAAGGATACAACCGTACGGGCCATCAAGAAGACGTTTCGGAAGCTCAGTATGCAGGTAAATATTTTGGGGCGATTCACGACGCGAATATAATGCGCCTCATTAGTACCATCCTGATAAAAACCCGGGCAACCAGGAGGCGCATGATAAGTTTGTCGAGCTAACCGAGGCGTATAACGTGCTCGGTGATCCCGAGAAACGGCGAAAGTACGATCTGTACGGTGAAGAGGGACTCGAAGGCGGCGGGGGAGGTGGAGGCCCCAATCCCTTTGATATCTTCTCGTCGTTCTTTGGCGGCGGCGATGACTTCTTTTTTGGAGGCGGCGGCGGAGGACATTCCCATCATGCCGAGCACCGTGGACCGACCATTCACATCGATTTGGACGTGTCTCTTGCTGATCTGTACAATGGCGTGGAGATTGACGTCGACGTGTCACGGTGGCATTTGTGCCCGAAATGCCGCGGGACTGGGGCGGCATCAGCCGAAGCCGTTCATACCTGCACCGCGTGCAGCGGAACCGGCGTGCGCCTAGTCCGACAAATGCTTGCTCCCGGCATGTACACCCAGATGCAGATGCAGTGCGACGTGTGTGGTGGAAAGGGAAAGACCATTACCGAGAACTGCCCGGTGTGTTCCAGCAAGAAGATCGTGCGCGGCAACCGGCAGCTGATAGTGAACGTGGAGCGTGGAATGAAGGATGGCGAGGAGATTATATTTGAGCGAATCGGCGACGAGGGCCCAGAACAGGGTGCTGGCGACGTGGTGTTCCGCGTGCGACTTGCTGATCCGCACCCCTTGTTTTACAAGCGCAGTGGAGACAACCTCATGATGCAGATGACCATCTCGCTGATTGAAGCTATGACGGGTTTTGAGCGAAGAATCACGCATCTGGACGGCCGCGAGGTTGTCATTGCCCGTTCCGGGGTTACGCCGGCTGGATTTATCCAAGAGTTGCAGCACGAAGGAATGCCGCAGCACAAGTTCCCTAGCGAAAAGGGGTCGCTCTACATCCGGTACAACGTCGATTTCCCACGCGAGTTTTCCGAGGCGCAAAAGGCGGCGCTCAAGGAGCTATTTAAAGATGTCACCGGTGATAAGGCCGCAACGTCGGATGCAGCGGCTGGTGGACCGTGGGAGGATGACCACGCACAGCATGAGCAGCAGAGGCACTGGACAGAGGACGAGGCAGCCGGGCATGATGAGCTCTGATTAAAAGGCGTGTATGACTTAAATGGGCTAATTACGACTGGCACAAGAGAACACCTCCGCCCTTCCCGCGGCAGCATGCATCGCACTCCCTCCCACGACTCGCGTGCCGTATCAAACACCTACGAAGACGCTGTAATTATTGAAACACGCGCTATAGAGCTGCAGGCGGTGGAGAAGGACGCCGCAGACGTCATAGATGTATTATCGCCTCCTCCAGATGCAGGCGCGCTTGCATGGATGGTCGTCGCTGGCGCCTTCCTAGTTCACTGCATCGCCGACGGCATTTTATCGTCGTTTGGTGTCTTTCTCGAATATTACACAAATGTCGCGTATAAGGACCAAGCACCCGCATCGACGCTTGCCTTCATCGGAACAATAACGGTCGGAACCAATGCGCTGTTTGGTGCCGTGGCCGGACGCCTTGCCGACCGCCTTGGATATCGCGTAACCATGATACTTGGAAACTGCATATCAACTGTAGCATTGGTACTGGCCTCATTTTCAACCGAGGTGTGGCACCTGTTCTTGACGCAAGGATTCATGCTTGGAGCCGGTCTTTCCATGATTATCGTCCCTGCGCTATCCGCCCCCAATCACTGGTTCCGCCGCAAGGCTGGGCTTGCCCTTGGAATTACCGTGGCTGGATCGGGAATCGGTGGGCTTGCGCTCAGTCCAGCCATAGCGGCCTGCATCGCATCGGTTGGCATCCAGTGGACGCTGCGCGCTCTTGCACTCCTCTGCCTCGCTGGCAACTTTATTGCCATTGCGCTTGTGCGTACTCGCAAAGCGCCGAGTCCCTCCAAGTCAGATGCTCCCGAAAGGTTCTGGGATTTTGGCCTGTATCGCAACAGGCAATTCCAAGCCATCTTGTTTTGTATATTGATCAGCGAGCTATCTTTCTCAACACCCTCCTATATCCTTCCATGTATGCTGGATTCTTGAATTGCTTGGTTGACTGGTGTGCATAGTGTATTCTGTCCACGTCGGGCTGTCGGCAACCCAAGGCGCCATAATTGTTGGAGCGATGAGCGGAGCATCCGCCATTGGACGTATAGCATTTGGTGTGCTTGGGGATCGCCTTGGCTCGATCAACATTCTACTGGTCTGCACAAGTATCTGTGGTGCCTCCATCATCGCCATGTGGATCCCGGCCACAACGTTTCCGTTCATCCTTGCATTCGCCATCGTCTACGGAGCTGCTAATGGTGGCTTTGCTTGCATCTTCACCGTCGTTGTCTCGGACATCTTTGGTATGTCACCGAATCATTTCATGCCGCTCTAATATTATAGGCGCCGAGAACATTGCATCGACGCTGGGCAAGCTTTACACCCCCGCAAGCTTGACCACCTTTGTTGGAGCGCCACTGACTGCGGCAATTGTCGCAGCGTCTGGCGGCGATTACACCTGGGCGATCCTCTTCGCCGGCAGCAGTGCTCTGATAGGCAGCCTGGGCGCGCTGTACTTGGCGTGCTGGACGCGCTCGTCGGGACACAAGGAGCGTGTAGTGGCCTACAGAAACAGCGAGCGCCTGGATATGCCGTTGGACTGGCGGAAAGATGGCGAATAGCATTAGAATGCATGATAGTCCCATTCAGGAAGGGAGTCGGGGATGCTCGCCAACGCTGTCAGGCAGCCATCTGAGCCATCTGCTGGGAACACGCTATCCAAAGTTGCCAGCACGATGCCACCAGCGCCAACCTTCTCCGTGCGCGCCCTCGTCCGTCCAAACATCCTCTCTCTGACGCCATACCGCTGTGCGCGCGACGACTTTAGCGAGGGGCTGCTGCTGGACGCAAACGAGAACGCGCTGGGGCCGGCCATCCCCGCCGGCACACTGGCCATCGACGGCTTCCATCGGTACCCTGACCCTCGCCACGTGCAGATCCGCGCCGCTTATGCCCAGCAGCGCGGCGAGGGCGTTCCTGCCGAGCGTGTGTTTACAGGCGCGGGCTCGGACGAGGTGATTGATTTGCTGCTGCGCGTGTTTTGTCGTCCAGGTCTGGACAAGGTCCTGGTGTGTCCGCCTACGTATGGCATGTACGGTGTCGCCGCGCATGTGAATGACGTGGGCGTGCTCAAGGTGCCTCTCTTTCTTCCAAATACCGCCGGGGTGGCCGAGAAGGATGTGTTTCAGGTGAATTTGGACGCTGTCATGGCCGTGCTCCAGGCGCCAGAGAATAAGGACAAAGTCAAGATGGTCTTTCTCTGCTCGCCGGGAAATCCAACTGGCGTGGCGCTGCGACTGTCCGATGTCCGCAGGCTGCTGGAGTTCCCGCACTGGCATGGCCTAGTGGTTGTCGACGAGGCATATATCGACTTCACCGCGGCCACCACCGCAGACGGAGGGCGCGGGTCGGTGGCCTCCTGGACGCGGGAATTCCCAAACCTGGTCGTCCTCCAAACGCTCTCCAAAGCATTTGGGCTTGCTGGGGTGCGCCTAGGCATGTGCGTGGCGGATGACGACGTCGTGCACTACCTCGATGCCACCAAGGCGCCATACAACATATCCGCGCCCGCACAGGCCATCGCCCTGCGTGCGCTCAAAGACGAGGCGGCTTTCAAGCTTATGCTACGCAACGCTGCGACCCTGAACCACATGCGGGATAGCGTACTCGCGCGACTGGCAGTCATGCCAGAGCTGGAGCCATGTGTCGCCGCCAAAGACGCAAATTTCTTTCTCATCCGTATCATGCATCCATTGAACGCGACCCGCCCTTGTAATGAGCGTGCCAAGCAAGTGTACTTGTGGCTGGCACAGACCGCAGGTGTGGTGATCCGGTTCCGGGGCAACGAGATGGGGCTGGAGGGTACACTGCGAATTTCGTCACCAGGGACCGAGGCCGAGTGTGCACTGGTGGTGGATGCGGTCAGACGTGCGATGCAGATGACTGCCAGCATAGAGTATGCCATGTAGAACGGATGCATTTGGATTTATATATACCATTTAAGGGAAAGGGCCATCGCCTCTGTGATTCGAAATTCAGAATTCGGCATATAATTATAATATCTTAACAGGCCTGCCGTCATTTGCCAAGCTGCCTACTCCAACTCGACAAAGTTCAATTCCAACTTGCGAGGAATCATTAGCGTCGTGCCGTCGTACATCATCTCATGGGCATGAGGACTGCAGGTGGGTAGAGACCAGCGGAATCGGCGCAGAATCATGCTCAGGACCACGCGCTGCTCAAGGAGCGAGAACTGCATGCCGAGACCTAGCATCGTCATTAAACGACTATCACATAGTCTTGGGCCATACAAATTCGGATGCCGCCGCCAAAGGCAAAGAAGCCGCTCGAGCCCTCGACGACATCTTCACCGGCATTCTCTCCCTTCATAAACCTTTCAGGACGGAAGACATCTGGGTCGGGAAAGATGGACGGGTTGCGGTGCATCGACAGCACGTGCAGAACCACCGAAGACCCTTTCGGAATGGCGATTTTGCGATCATCGTATCCGTCAGCGCGAACACTTCGGGCAGAGCTGCTGGTGAACACAACCTCGGTGTCCTCATTGACGCGGCGCACCGGAGTCTGCTGCACCGGGGGATACATGCGCATGGACTCGCGAATAACAGCATCGAGGAGCGGCAATTTGTGCCCTTTGTCGGGCGCTGCACCTGCGTTCATGATGACCGAGTCGAGTTCATTCCGTAGCCGTTCTTGGTATTCCTTAAACGGGATGAGAACGCGGCACTGGAGTGGGAGCCTACCGGGTGCTTTGCTAGCAGGTAGAGTTGTGCGGTGAGTGCCGTCGCTGTCGTATCATGCCCGGCAACGAACATCAGTGTCAGGTTATCCTACACCTCTGGTCAGCAGGCGAGAGCCCTGTTTCAGCAGCACACCATAAGTTCCTCGTCGGTCAGCCGATCGACACTGCTTTCGGCCTCGTTGGCCTCGAGCATCATCCACAACAAGTCCTTCTCCTTGTCGGCCACCTCGGCGGTATTTATTGCTGTCAACATGGCCCGTTTCTCGTCAATGATGCGCTTGAACATCAGCTTGAGCTGGTCCAGAGCCTTCCAGGCCTTGTACCGGAACGGATTCCACCAGCGATCGAGGCGAGGGGCGACGATGTAGGGACCCAAGGAGCATGCCTCAATCACGCACGTGTAGCTTTTGAGCGCGTCGGATCCATTGTCATCCAGAGACTGGGCAAGTTAGGCTGCCGGCGCAATGGTGTGAGCCAACCTTAAAGTCCGAGCCAAGGATGTAGCGACCGAGGACATCGAGCGTCAGACGCTGCAGCCAGCCATGCACTTCCACATGGTGCGCGCGCGCGGCACCAGTGATTTCTGTTGGGCAGGATGCTGTCCACGCATCCATCATCTGCTCGGTGTACTCTTGGAAGCCGCGGCTGGACCAATGCCTGCGGAATGGCGGCGCCATGATCCGCCTCAGCCCGCGCCACTCCTCGCCATTCGCGCTGAGCAGATTCAGCCCCACAAACTTGGCGGGCAGCGTGTTGGGCACGAACGTGTTGATGCTGAGCTTGTGGAAGATATCGGGGTTCTGCGCGACATGACGCGCATGGGCAGCATCCGAGAGCACATACACCCAGCGACCACCCACCCAGAACTAGCCAGCAGCGTCGTCAGGGTGGCGGGTTGAGGCAGCAGCGGGCGGCTTACCCTGACGACGCCCTCGCGCTCATGGATGCCGCGGTAGCGGTCCATGTACTCGGTAAGCGCGTCCCTCGATGCAATGCCGAGCCAAAGGAGCGTGCCCAGACTGATTTCATAGATCGGCCGGGGGGTGCTGTCAGGCGAGATGGAGGCCTGGGCACGGGTGACGCGACGGAGGGCGAGGACAACGGCGGAGACGGCCACGACGGCGGCAGCCGACAGCGTCCCGGATTCTGCAGAGGAAAGCAGGCGCTGGACGAGCTTGGATGCGTGATCCATGCAGTCGAGCGGAGAAGCGGCGGAGATAACAATGGGTCGGAAGAACCAAAGTTGTCATATATATTAAAGTGAGTAATTAATAATCACGGGGCTGCGGTCCCGTGATCCTTTCAACTGTTCCCAGAGAATATGCTCGCCATGCTTAGTGCAGATACGGAGACACGTGGCTGGAGAGTAGCCAGTGGGAGAATGCGGGTGTTGAGGCAGCAGCTTCTATGTATTTCTGCATGCCTACTTATCTTCTTGGCCTCATTCATTATCTGCACTGCTGGCTGTTATATCTTGCTATATTGGATCTCAATCACTGCTGCTTATGGTATCTCTACTACTTCAGCATTTCCCTTTATCAATAGTATCTTTGTGGTGAAGAGTGGCAAGGTTTGGGATTGTAGCCTACATTTACTATATATTCATACCTTTACAATAGAGAAAAACGATGATTGCAATGACAGCACAGTGCTTACTGCACATTGCTATGCACACTCCACATCCACACTCCACACTCACTCCCACTTACCTCCTACTCCCTCCTACTCACCCACTCACTCTCAAAAACGGTGGCTGTATGGTGGTGATAAATGGACCAGCTGACGGCTGTGGCAATCAAGCTGCGTTGTGCGACAGAGAGGGGTCGGACAGCACCCCAGCTGCCTGTGCGCCATGCTGGTGATGAGTGAAGGTCCACTTATACGGCACCGTAAAACGCATAAAAGCAAACGAGCTTGCCAGCCTCTGCCGCCGTCGTCTTGCATGGCCCGATTTCGCGACACCGCGTCGCAGGACGGCTCAGTGCTCGACGACGCCACCGAGGCGTCGTCCGTTCTCTCGCACTACAACTTCAGCGAGCTCGCGGGGCCCTCCGGCGACGCCAAATTCCCGCGGCTCCGCGATCACGCCGACTCGTTCATCGACGACGACGCCTCCGTCCGCTCAACAATCCGCGGCGCCGCCCACGTCGCCGATGACGCTTCCCAGGCCTACTTTGACGACGACGACGACGTGGACTTTGAGGGCCGGGAGATGCCGGAGCATGCATGCAAGTACTGCGGGATCCATGTCTGTGCCGCCGTGGTCAAGTGCCTCAACTGCACGCGTTGGTTCTGCAACGCCCCCGTGGCGTCCGGGAAAACGACGACCGGCGGCTCGCACATCGTGAATCATTTGGTGCGCGCGCGCCACAAGGAGGTGTCGCTGCATCCAAACTCGCCGATGGGCGAGACCGTGCTCGAGTGCTACAACTGCGGGTGCCGCAACGTGTTTCTCCTCGGCTTCATTCCCGCGAAATCCGACACCGTGGTGGTGCTGCTCTGTCGGAACCCGTGCGCTGCCGGCGTGCCGGCGGCCAAGGATATGAACTGGGACACGTCGCTGTGGCAGCCGCTCATCGCCGATCGCTCCTTTCTCACCTGGCTCGTCAAGGTTCCCCACGAGCAGGAGGTGTTGCGGTCGCGGCGTGTCACCAACCGTCAGATTGCGACGCTTGAAGAGATCTGGAAGGAGGATGCCGCTGCCACTCTCGAAGACGTCAACCGCCCCGGTGTTGACGAAGAGCCGGATCCAGTGCTGCTACGCTACGAAGATGCATACCAGTACCAGAACATTTTTGGCCCGCTTGTCAAGCTGGAGGCCGACTACGATAAAAAGCTGAAGGAATCGCAGAGTCAGGATGATATTGCAGTGCGATGGGACATGGGATTGAACAAGAAGCGTGTTGCATGGTTCGTATTTCCTCGCTTGGAGATGGGCGGTATGTCGTCTTGAGCAGGTGTGCTTGCTCTAATGATGCCCTACAGAGGTTCGATTGGCTGTTGGCGATGAATTGCGTCTTCGTTACCGTGGTGATGCCCATCGGCCTTGGGAATGTATCGGAAACGTCATCAAGATTCCCAACAGTATACTGTCGTCAGTTGAAAAAGTCGCCTTACGTGGCCATAGACGTCAGTGATGAGGTCGGCCTGGAGCTGCGCCGAGAATCTGCTCCAGTTGACTGTTCGCACGGATTCGCCATCGATTTTGTTTGGAAGAGCACCACCTTTGATCGGTAAGCTGCCGCCCACGCAAAGAGCGCTCGCTCAGCAACCGCCTTACAGAATGCAGAATGCCATGAAGACGTTTGCGGTGGACGAAGCCTCTGTGAGTGGCTATATCTACCACCGTCTGCTCGGTCACGATGTTGACCCCCAAGTCCTAAAGACAACCATGCCCAAGAGGTGGCCCTCATAATGCCCGACTTGTTCCAACGCATGTCTAGGTTTACTGCGCCTGGCCTGCCCGACCTGAATCACTCGCAGGTCTACGCTGTAAAGAGCGTTCTGCAGAAGCCGCTCAGTCTTATTCAAGGCCCGCCTGGCACTGGAAAAACGGTTACCAGTGCCACGATTGTGTACCACCTCGCCAAGATGAATCCAGGACAGGTGCTTGTCACCGCTCCGAGCAACGTTGCCGTCGATCATCTCACCGAGAAGATACATCGCACTGGGCTCAAAGTTGTGCGCATGACGGCAAAGTCTCGCGAGGAACTCGAGTCATCCGTCTCCTTCCTCAGCCTTCACGAGCAAGTCCGCAACAATGACACCAACACTGAACTGCAAAAGCTTATTCAGCTCAAAGACGAGCTCGGCGAGCTGAGTGTGTCGGACGAAAAGAAGTACAACAATCTTAAACGGGCTTGCGAGCGTGAGATTCTAATGAACGCCGACGTAATTCTGTGTACGTGCGCCGGCGCGGGTGATCCGCGCGTGTCAAAGATGCGCTTTCGAACTGTTCTGATCGACGAGGCGACCCAGGCTACCGAGCCTGAATGCCTGATTCCGCTGGTCATGGGCGTGAAGCAAGTCGTCCTTGTTGGCGACCATCAACAGCTCGGCCCTGTCATCATGAACAAGAAATGCGCCAAAGCTGGTCTACGACAGTCGCTATTCGAGCGCTTGGTGCTTCTCGGCCTTCGCCCCATCCGCCTACAGGTCCAGTATCGCATGCATCCTTGCCTCAGCGAGTTTCCTAGCAATATGTTCTATGACGGTAGTTTGCAAAACGGCGTGACGCAACAGGAGCGTATTCGCAAACACGTCGAGTTTCCTTGGCCCGAGCCCGAGACACCCATGTTCTTCTACGGCAGCGCAGGCGCCGAAGAAATCAGCCCAAGCGGCACCTCATACCTCAACCGTACCGAGGCGTCGAACTGCGAGAAGATCGTGTCCAAGCTGCTCAAGTGTGGCATTCAACCATCGCAGATTGGCGTAATCACGCCCTATGAAGGCCAGCGCAGCTATTTGGTCAGCTACCTGCAGTTCAATGGAACTCTGCGCAAGGAGCTGTACAAGGAAATTGAAATCGCCAGCGTCGATGCTTTCCAGGGCCGTGAGAAGGACTACATCATTCTAAGCTGCGTGCGCAGCAACGAGCATCAAGGGATAGGATTTCTGAGCGATCCACGCCGTTTGAATGTCGGTCTGACCCGCGCCAAGTACGGCATGGTGGTGATCGGAAATCCGAAGCCGCTGAGCAAGAATCCTCTTTGGTACCATTTGCTTATGCATTTCAAGGACAAGGGCTTGCTAGTGGAAGGGCCGCTGAACAATCTCAAAGTGAGTGTGCTGCAATTCACTCGCCCACGCAAAGAATTCAAGCGCGGCGATCGAGGCGCCCACTACCAAATTGACGCTCGCGAGTACGCCAACGGTGATCCTGGCCTTCCACGGAACCTTCCGACGGGACCCGCTGGCAGCGGTGCAGATGCCGGCTTCTTTGGTCATCTGCCGTCCAATTATGCGACAGCTTTTCTGGATTCGTCGCGATTTACAATGCCCCCGATGTATCACCAGGCTGCGGCAGATGCATACCGCCGGCCTTCGATAGCGTCCGTGCACATTTCCGACAGTGCGTCGCAGTACGCAGCATCATCAGGGGTTGGAATGGGCGAAAATTTTGATCGGCACATTTCAATGGCTCCCGCGGACCGCTTGCACATGTTGAACAAGGCTGGACTTGATGCCTTCCATGCCTTTGGCAGTACTATGGCTCGCGACTTGCCAAACGACGACTACCACTCGCAAGTTGGCGGTATGGGCCTCGGCGACGACGACGACGGACGCAGCAGCGTAATGCTGACGGACTCGGCATCGATCTCGTTCGACATGCGTTCGCAAGCTGGTTCAGAGTTTTCCGCGCGGATTACTAGGTACTAATTCTCGCCAGCGCAACGGCGAGAAGACAGACGGATAGGCGGGAAATGCTCAACAGCCAGCCAGCACAGGCTTCGTTGCGCAAAATAAGCGGCCTGGGTTCGAATGCCGCCAGCTTGTGCAGACTTGAATGTAGATCGTGTTGGAGCTTCATAGGTGTTTTGATCTGCAAAGCATGCTGTCAACGTTCAGTGCAAAGATGCTAAGAATGAAATTTATATGCACAATATCAATAGGAACAATTAGGTGTTACATGCAGGAAGCGGTGGCAGATCTCTATCGATGATGACGACTATTGCTCCGTTAGTGGATGACGTGCTGGCGGCGCGATCGCTACTGTCAACGACTGTGGGTGATGTCCCCGACGTCATGAGCGAATGCCGCAACTGGGTAAGTGCACGGTCATACGCGCCAGGAAGATGATCCAGTAGCATCCCATCAACCAGCTTGATTTCGACAAACTGCTCCGTTTTGCAAAGAGTCCCTGTTCTTTTCACAGCCGGCTTGTTTTTAGCAGCTGAACTCTCGGCTGGCTGAACAGACTCACTGGCCGGTTGTGCGGACTTGCTTCCATCAGAGGTGATGTGGTGCACAGACCCAGGGATAAATAGCTACCGTGAGATGAAGGCAATTGAAAAAGACGCCATTGCCTACCTTTGGATATCGATGGGAGTTGCCAACACGAAGTCGATCTCTCAATGAAGTCAGGACCCGAACGCGATTCTCCCAGCGCTCCTCGGAAGCCTTTGCGGCCTGAACGCCACTATATGCCAGTACCTCTAGCAGATTGCTATCCGCAAGCCCGGCTGCAGCAAGCAGCATTGATCGCAGATCCATCATGCTTCCATAGCTCAAGCGACAGGCGACATCCTCGCCGAGCACGACTGCATCAATGCAATCGCGATACTTCTCGGCAAGATCCAGAGAGACGACGCACGGCGGGCCAAACGCGTAGCAGTGAACCCTCAATTGGACGCCGAGAAGCCCCAGCCTTCCACGACACTCCTGTATCATCATTGTCAGGATTGCGGCCGTGCCTGCGCCCAAAGAGTGTCCCACGATGATGAGGCTATCGATGGCGTCGCGCTGACATTGCACAATAACATTGGGTATAACTGTCTCGAGCAGACCGCGAGCGCTGGTCGCCATTCCAGAGTGAATGAGCCCGTTCTGCCACTTTTCATAATCGCACACCAGGTCCGTGATGGTATCCACCGCGCTCATTGTCCCGCGGATCGCCAACACCATAGAGTTTGTCAGCCTATCACGGGCTGCCATGGTGTGGTTGGTTAGATTCATCTGGGCCAAACCAGGTGCTTACCGACGTAGTAGCTAGGCTTGAATATCTCCGTCCCATGAATATCATATGCGACGAGATCGTGCTCCTGGAGGACGAGGTATTCGCGGATGCTCAATTCGTCCGATCGTCGGCGGAAGGAGTCACGAATGTAGCCATTTCCTTTTCCAAAGAAATTCAACCCCTTCCAGCCCTAGCAGCCAGGCATCGTCAGTTATGCAGGCGATGAATTTACAGCCACTTGACTCACATAAGATGCAAAGGCGAACTTGTAGAAATGAACGAGCTTTTCGACCTTGGCCAAATCAACCACTGCCGTCCCAGGATATGTGCTGCCATAGACAGGTAGTAGAAGCTGCGTTTAGCGATACGCATACCTCTCAACCCGCCGATAAAATTCATCCAGAACGCCGACCCCTGCAAGAATATCTGCGTTTCCAAGCTCGAATCCTTGGCCAAAGGCAGTTGCCATCCGTGCAATGCCACGCAACGCTTGCTGCGATTCAGTGGATAGTGCAAGACGGCCAATGGTTAGCAAGAGTGACGTTGACTCGGTCGGTGGTCTTGCACTATCGCTGCTACTAGGAGAGCTGCTAGATGTTGCCGTTCGTTTGATTGATGCTGCCTCGGTCCTGGTAAGCGTCAATTCCTGTGAGGGAACGAGCGCTTCTTCCAAATGACGATAAAACTCCGAGTATTCGTCATCGCTGCCGTCGGATGGCTCGGTTGCAGAGATGTGCGATGCTTTGGCGTCCAAAGGCATCGACGCTGCCTTGACCAGACCAACGACAGCCGGAATCTCGTCGCGCTTAAACTTGATCGTCAGCTGAATGGCGCCAATTATCACCGGCTTGACTCCAGGAAGATTGACCTCCAGGCCCGACAGCCGCTTCTCCCACAGTTCATAATACGATGTGAACACATCTGGGAACGTCTCGAGCGATCGAAGGCGGATCTCCGTGCGACCGACGTGCCGATCTACCACTCCAGCATATCAAAACAGCTCTTCCGTCGATACTATTACCAGGAAAGAGCCACTGCATATCGTATAGATCGACCTGGACGACACCGAAGAGCTGCTCATGGTGCGTCACGTTGAACTCGAAGCCCTCGTTCCAAACCACAGCCGACGCCCTCTCTGCGACCGACGTCTGAAACGCAGCCTCGCCAAGTGAAACGCGAACATACGGGCGGCGCAGCTTCGCGCCGACATCGATCCGGAGGACAACAACTTGCAGTCGTCCGTGGGGAAGCATGCTGAGATTTGGCCAAAATGTACTCTCGACTGTTTTTGTTGCGAGCTACCGCACCCGCCGTCAGCCGCTGCGCAATGTCTTCCGCGCCGATACAGTCCTTGAAGTCTGTTGAAGGCTCGGTCGAGGGAAGAGAGACCGAGGTCTACGAGAAGGGCACGGCACAGGGGAAGCGCCAACGGGTGGACATTCCAGATGGAAGAACGAAGGTAGCTCAGCGCAAGATGCAACGGGTCGCCGACCGCCAGCTAGCCGGGACGAGGCATGATGGCGAGGATCAAGAAGAAGATGAGATTGGCGCGGGAGGAGTGCGATTGCCTAAGCGAAAAGTCGCGCTGCTGATGGGATTCTGCGGAACTGGCTTTCAGGGCATGCAGGTGTATGCTTCCGTGCATATTGCTATCTCGAGCTAACGCTGCCGCTGGCAGGAATGTGAATGCAAAGACGATTGAAGGAGAACTATTCAAGGCCCTGTGCGAGGCAGGCGCGGTATCCAAAGCGAATGCCGACGATATGAAGAAGATTTCTCTGACACGGGCTGCACGTACCGACAAGGGTGTTCATGCCGCAGGCCAAGTCGTCTCTTTCAAGATGATACTCGCAGATGATATAGTGGACCGTATAAATGCTGCTTTGCCGAATCAGATTCGTGTCTGGGGTATCCAGCCTGTCTCTCTGCTATGTACGTTTGCTGATGGGCACGGAAGGCTATGTCAGAACGATAAATTCATTCAATGCGAAGAACCTTTGCGGTAGGTATTCTGGCAAAGCTGGGCGAGGATGACGATTGTCGCCTAGATTCGCGGATATATGAGTACATGCTGCCGACCTATGTGTTGGGCATGAAGGGGATTCGCAACGTGGTCGAGGACAGTATGGCAGTCCAGCTCACCGACGAACTCCGATCTTTCCGTGAGGAGTATCGTATTGATGAAGACGCTCTCGGCGATGCTCGTCGTATTTTGGAGGCGTACGTCGGCACGCGAAATTTTCATAACTACACCGTGGGTCAGAACTTTGGCGATGCCAACTCTTGGCGAATTATCAAGAGTTTCACTGTGGGCCGTATTCGACCATTTCGCTTCTGATGGCAAACTAGTGCTCCGAGCCCAAGGTGATCGGCGGCATTGAATGGCTGAGTCTCAAGGTTCATGGACAGTCCTTCATGCTACACCAAATCCGCAAGATGGTTGGTGAGTGTTACATATCACCTCCTTGTGGAGCTGATGCAGAGGCAGCAATGATGGTACTTTTAATTCGAAACCGATCGGATTTCGATGCCATCTTGAAAAAGAGCTTCACGCGCGAGAAAATGAATATCCCAAAGGCCCCGGGACTTGGACTGCTTCTCGAGCGTGTTAGCCTCGCGCCAGCTTCTGAATGTGCATACTGACGAGAACTAGACGGTATTCGACGCATACAATCGCAAGCAAGCTCCCCTTGGGAAAGATCCGGTCGAATTCACGACATATACGTCCGAAATGGACGCGTTCAAGGCAAAGTATATCTATGATCGCCTCGTTGAAGAGGAACTCCAAGGCGGTGAATTCGCAGGCTTCATTGGATTGATTGAGAAGCACTCGTCTACTTTCTCGTATCTTGTCCCGGAGGCGCGGGCACCGGCACTGGCACCCGCGCAGACACTTGTTGAAAAAGAGCAATAAATGTCGATTCGAGTGTAACCGAGATTCATCAGCAGTGAAGCACGGTGGTTGCCATCAGCAGTACAGGGTTCATTCATAAGAAACGTTGAGGTTTAGGAAACGAGTGGCAGTCCTGACGGCTGATGGTGACGTGCGGCAGCAGCTCCAACAAAAATCGCTGCATCCAACGATCATTGCCATATGAAACGGGAAAATAACGTTGGCTCTATTTATACACACTCTCATCTCACCACTACTGCCATAGATTGAATTCATGTCGGATGCTGTTCACGCAAAACGCACGCGGCGCGAGCAGGTTCTCGACATGAGCTCAGCATGTCCCATTTGCGCATCGCCCGTGCCTGGTTCCGAAAAGGTTATAATATAGTCTACGATAGCCGCTTAAATTGTGATCGCTAAGGAAATGACCGAGCACGTTGATATATGCCTTGAAATGGTCCGGCGTGTCAATGACTCTGATGTCCGCCCATCGTCGACGTGTAACACAAGAATATCCGCAATCACAGAGTACGCAGAGCTTCAAGTTTATACGAGTGCAATGAATGGTTCTTCCGGTGCTGCACCTGCAACTAAAAACACCGTGGCCAAGCACTCGTGCCCATTCTACAAATGGATTCCTGGTATGCCTCCATACCTACCGCCTATTGACTGAGCACTTGCCCATTCAAGACACCAAATTCACGGTGGATGCGTTTAGCTACGGCGAGATTCCCGAATGCGCTGCCTATTTTCTCACTCATTTCCATGCCGATCATTACATGGGTTTAACTTCGCGGTTCTCGCATCGGCCCATCTATTGCTCACCAGCTACTGCTCGGCTTGTGCAGGCTAATCTTCGTGTGAAAGCGGATGTTGTTATTCCGTTAAACTTCGATGCAGTACATATCATCGATGGCGTCGAGATCACGCTCATCGATGCCAATCAGTGTGCTGCTTAGCGGGTCAGTCAAGTTAACTAATCCACCGTTGGTAGTTGTCCTGGAGCAGCCGTTATCATATTTAAGGTTCCGGGGCAAGGCGATGGCCGCTCTGCGACAGTTCACGTCCACACGGGCGATTTTCGGGCTATCCCAAAAATCGCCTGTCGTCTGCGTCCGTCCAGCATCGACACCCTCTTTCTGGACACTACATATCTCAACCCTGCATACGACTTTCCACCGCAGTATCTTATCCTCGATGCTGTCCGCGCATTGGTGCTGGAATTGAAGGCCAAAGCCAGCATCGTCTCTCCAAGCCGACAGTCGAATCTGATGTCATGGATCCGTAAATCGCCAATGGGCGCGTCTCAAAGCCTGGAATCGACTAGGAAAACTCTTTTCGTCGTTGGGACGTACACGATCGGCAAGGAGCGTATCGTTGAAAGTAGGGACTCTATTTGCGATGTGTCTGATTGTACTACAGCCATTGCCAGTGCGCTGGACTGTAAAATCTTTGCCCGGACGTCTAGGCGAAAAATACTGTCATCAATTGATATGCCAAGCATTTGGAATCGGGTTACAGAGGATGCGAAGGCGCCTGTGCATATTGTTCCGATCGGAGAGCTGAATGCCAAGGTGTGTCTCGTCGTCAATAGCGATTCCACTCGTGATGCTGTTTAGGATTTATCAAGCTATCTGAAGCGGCATGAGCAGTATGGTTTTAATAAACTCGCCGCCTTCCATCCCACGGGATGGACGTGGAAACCGACGACAACAGCAGTATCCAGCGCCGGTCTTATTTCGCACGCGCAAGTCGCCAAGAACATTGTCATTCACAAGGTCCCCTATTCTGAGCATTCGTCGTTCAAGGAGCTGGAATCATTCGTAATGTCCTTGACAATCCGTCGGGTGGTGCCGACCGTCAATGTGGGCAGTGCACCAAAGCGGGAGCAGATGCAACGGTTTTTGGACCAGTGGAACCAACGAAAGGCCCAGGACGGAGTCCGCGAACTTGATCCTTCACATCATTACTGGTTGTGATTTCCTCCCTCCCTGCTAGACTCGCTTATAACCATTGCCCTAACTGCCAGCAGGTATTGTATAGCAGCACAAGTATATCTGGTAGAGTGATGTCCTATTACAGCTGTGCAGTAAATAATATGTTATACAGTAGTAATATTGATATATTCAAAAATATAGTCTTGCAAGGCATATACAGAGTTTTCCCTTGATATAGTAATATCTAATTGTTCAGCAGTTTAATGTCACTATATCAAAAATGTTACTATTTTAAGGGAAAAATCTATTTTATTTCATAAAATATTTTTGTGATAATTGTGGTGTGGCAGTAAAAAAGTAGCAGTCTCTTTTCTGATACATTAAGTTCCACAAGACTTACTCTGCACTACACCACAATAATTATCTTTTAGCAAGTCTGACAAATAGACATTTTGTTCTACAGTGTGGTGAGGTGGAGGTGATGTGTGGGCAATGCACCTGCAGTGCACTGTGGGACACTGTGTAATTGGGTAAATACAAAACAGTCATTACTAAATTAATTGTTGCTCCACACACAGGACATTCTCCCAACCAATATCTGAAGCCTAACATTAATTAGTATTTACTCTCATCACTACTATACACAATAATTGTTTTGCAATGTACTCTTCTGCAATAGAGAGCTCAGACATATGTATCCGAGAGAAGTAAAGAATCTTTTCAACAATCTACACACCACATCCCTGGCCACTATGTCCTTGCTCTAACAATAATGGCCACTAATTGAGTAGCTATTTTAATGAAGTGGGTGAGCCTAGCTTATTGTATTGAGGTGAATTTCTTATTAGGGCAGAGAGATGTAGAATGTGATCTGCATTATTTACATAATAGGGTGGCTTGAGCTAGCTTATATAATCAAAACTTGGTTCTTGGGGTTTGGTGTTACGCCTCCTGAGTCAGGGGGCTCAGGGGCACATAAATTGTGATGTATGGATGTGAGGAAAGGGCAGTATAAAGTGTGTTGATTACACAGAAAAGATACTAGACTGCTCTACCAGGGATCTCTGTCATTCCCATACATTGGAATAATTCAAAGGTGTGCCTGAGCACCAGGACTTGGGGTGAAGGCAGCTCAAAGTCAATGGAACACCATGTATTGGTGGTTTGATTCTTACAAAAAGAGACTAC
>QZWS01000095.1:0-27292 GCA_004114245.1 Zoopage sp. CT-All
ACTTCAGACGACGCTGACAAGGTCTCAAACGACGAAGCGGAGTAGTCACCTACATCAGTAGGGTTCCCTGGATATGGAAAACGGTCATGATCCGGGTTTTTACTGGATTTGGTCCATGGCGTAAAATAAGAGATCGGATTGAACCAACGGCTGCCTTTGCTTGTTGGTACTTGGCTCTGGTCGCTAGCTGGAAGTTGAGGGCTTATGATCTTGGTGGGTAAGCTGTGCTGCTCTGGGAACCCAAGTGGTGATTGAGGCAGTGGACCGTGGGGTACAATGGCATCAGAATTCACTTCCACGGGCGAAATCGACGATGATATTGACGCAGGATGTATTTGCTCTGGAGTAGCTTGAGCGGGGGTAGTATTTGGTGTCCTTGAGAACAAGTAGGAGAAGGGTAATCCCCAGCCCCAGCCATCACTCGTTGGTGGTGGTGGCGATAACACCGGCAAGTCAGGCTTAGAGGCTTCTGTAACTCGTGGCTCGGCATCAACTGTGAGCTGTGCTCCTGAGGCGGCAGGCTGAAAGATGGATGGAGACTGGTCGATGTTAGCAGCATGCACCACGGTCAATGCGGCAATAGCCCCTAGCACCTGTCCAAAGATATTCATTTGCTGCAGTACAATCGGATTTTAAAAGTAGCAGGAGGGGTTGCTGAGAGCGTCGTGAAGGGATGACGCTGGGCGAGATTTTGGAAGTTGTTGGTGGCTGTGATTCTGGGCTTGGCCATCCACGATGCTGTGCTACCTCGTGCTGGGTATTGCCCGGAGGACTTGCATCAGTAATCCCATAGCCCATAGCATAGCATTCATATAATGAGAAGGCACTTGATCTCGATTCCCTCTCATAAGCTAGAGCTGGGCGCTAGTGCCTTAGTATGCTACAGTAACTACATCGTTTCGGAAGCGATTTATAACATCGACGACCTCACGACGCGTCAATTCCCCACGCCAGGCCATCTCCTCCACCGAGTACCTGCCATCCCACATCCAGGCAATCTTCCAGAATCCTTGCACGATATCTCGTGGCTGTCCAACGGTCAATCCCTTTACCCAGCTCTGCTCCAATTCCGTCGCCTGGGCCTCGGGACTTGCAAGCACATACTCGTCGTGGCACAGAATTTGGCTATTTAGCATGCCCTGCGATGCGCCGCCAGAGCTGCTGCGGAGCAGTGACATGATGCCAATGGACGGTGGCGGAAGGCCTAGCGCCCCCGTGCTGTCTGCGTTGATTTCAGAGATATTATCGGGGGTGAGAATCGCTGACGTGGCCGCACCAGATCCAACGTCTACACTGCCAAATCTCGGCGCTATTGTTCCACAGGCGTCAGGGTCTCGAACACGATTTGGCACGACTAGCATCACATGAGTGCGCACTTGGCGGATTAAACCGTGTCGGAGCAGATACGTTAGGGCTTCGAGGTACACGCCTTGGTATTGATGCTGTCGCATTTTGTTTCGCATTGCCAGTTGAGGCTGGACAGGCGACCTGGTTGAATCTCGATGATGCTGAGAATGCTGCTGGTGCATCAGTTCAATGAGGAGTGGGTGGGGTGGGGTAGAAGAGGCAACGATAGGTCGTGCTGTTTGTCCAGGCGCATTCGCTTTGCTATCCGTATTTGGTGCATCGGATTGTGTATTCGGGATAAATGCGAGCGCGGCCATTACAGCAGAGAGGCGGAAGGGCGCAAATTTGCTTGAAAATTCCGCTTCTAACTTGCTCAATCTAGGTCATCAACGGTAAAGTGCATAGAATCGTACGCTCCACATACTTTGTCAGGTCCGCATCCTGGTCAACAGAATATTTGCCGCGAATGTTCACAGGATCAATCATCCTTGCTTTGCCCCATTCGACCAGCTCGATCGCAATCTGATATACTTCCGATAGCATCAAGCCAGCAGCGATAGCAAGTTGCTCAAGACTCACAATCGGCGCAACATGCTCTAATACGTCACGCATCCGCGAATTTCCCCGGACTTCGACACTGCGTAGCATGACTTCCGGGTCTTCGAAAAGAAGCAAGGCATGGTAGGGTCGAATGTACGAGTATCTGCCAGGCTCGGTGCGCACCTCGATTGGAATATTTGATTTTTGAGCGCCTCGCACTGGATGCAATAATACTGGTAGCACCGTGTTGATTCGCAGCCAGACTGCGCGTGATGCAGCTGCGGCCTCGCACGCATGCGCTAGCTCTCTTGCCAGCATCGACGTTGTCATAATCTTGCGTTGGATTTCCTCAACGGCATTGGCTGCCATCCCTCCCCCGACCAGGATTCCGTGATTGGCTTCATCAATAATGCGAAGAATAGACTCTGCTTCGCGACGGATGTAGTTGCATCGGCGCTGCTCCTGAACGAGCGCGAAGGTAAGTGGCCGCACCACCTTTCTGTACAATTCATCCACGAGCTTGGGCGGCACCAGCATCGAGGTGGTGCTTTCCCTACATCGTGCGTTTGCACCAGATACTGTTGGGTGACGCGATCTGACGACAAATACGACGTGGAAGAGTGTAAGATTCCAGTGATGATGGACATTGGATAGGGGCGATCGTGGTACGGGGCGATTATATGGTACCGACGGACTTGTCAGCGTTGGCTCGCCGATGTTGTTGTCAGAAGGGCTTTGCTCGACGTTTGGAAGGATCAAGCCTCCAGAGAGAAACGATGGTGTGTTGGCAGCTGATGCAGATCGCATATGCGCCGCGGGACGCTTATTTGGGAAAAGACGGCTGCGAGAGGATGCAAACGTTGCGTGCTGGAGATCAAGTGGTTCGGGCCGAGGCGTCACTGCCTTGACGTGTTTTACAGGATTCGAAAAATCGCGGTGAACGCTGCGATCAGCCAACCGCACAGTAGGAGTCGCATCACGATCTGCATCGACTGGAACTGTGGACATTGATACCGAGAGCGGAACCGAGGCAGAGGGTGGGCGCGATGGCGGAGCGCTAGTATTGCAATACGACGACACTGACGCCGCCGGAGACTCGGCTCGTTTACTGCCCAACATTAACGGCAACACCAATGATGAGGCCGAGCCGATAGGCGTTGGTGGAGGCGGTAGGGCAACCGGACTGACCACTTTGACGCCGGCAGACACGGTCGAGGATTTGGAAGGTGATGAATACCGCATAGGAATATCCGGCCGTCGCAAGCCCTTGGCACCATCCACCGGTCCCATGTCAGCAAAAAGCTGTGCATTTGGCGACTCTGTGGACGAGCGCCTCCGAAGCCGTTGCCCCAAGGATTTCCGCCCACTGTCAGCACTGTTCTCGCTGAACGACGCCGTGGACAACAGACTAGGGATCCCGATGAACACGACCTCGTTCCCACCGGTTCCCGATTCGACTGATATCTGAAATCGCTGGTCGCATAGTGCCGTTGACGGGATCAGGAGGTGTCCGAGCAGGCGATAGGTGAACCCATGCAATGGCAAATCCGCCCATCTCTTCCCGGCGGACGTCGCCGATGCTGTGGACACTGCTGCAGAAACGGGCGGAGATAGTGGAGCAGGGAATTGAAAGATGACGTGCCGACCGCGCGTCGACGTCACGGTCAGCAACACGCTGAGTTCAATGGAGTCCATGACCTGACTGCACGGGGGCTTTTAACCAGGCTCTGGGCAGACACTTAGCCTAACCGAATATTAGGACCAGTATTAGTATGTCTGCTTGCATTAAAGTCAAGGCTCAATGTATGGCACATTATCTCTCTTATCATGACTACTGAGTAATGGATTGGCTGCTGCAAGGTGCTGACATTCTACTGACTCTATCAATCCATTCTCGTGCATAAAACATAGTGAGAAGGTGTCTTATTGATGGATTGCATGTTGCTAGTTTATGAGGCGTGGCTGGTTAGACATCACATACTATATACAGGATTGATAACAGTCTCTTTTCTTCTTAGTTGTATGTATTGGAAGGAGCACTAGTATTAAACCCCAAGTAGTAGATCTTAGGGATTACCAGAGGTGTATGATTAGGTGGTTTTTCTTTTCCACATCTAACCAGACACATCATCCCAGACTAGGGAATGTCGTTAAATTCCAATAATATGGTATTGATCAGAATGCATTACATTTTATGTATGCCATATGGTCACATGGTGTGGATAGCAGGGGGTTGCAGTAGTCTCTTTTCTCTGCCTTCTGTACCATAATATATTAGGTTGTCATTAATATCTTGGCACCTGTACAGACAGCATAGCAGTACATTAGTCAATTTCTATTATAATAAGTTGCTGTGATGCATCAGTATAATAGAGAGGAGACTTTCTTTGAAGAGGTTGGGGTAGAAGAAAAAGTGCAATCTAGCATTAAGATATAATATGCAATGCATTGGGTAGTGGCATCAATGTAAGCAGACATACTAATATAAGTCCTAAATATTTTAAATTGTTTTGCAGCCTACAGTAAAGTACTATAAGGCTATGGGGTACTAAAAAGGCAGAGTCAAGGTAAGAGAGAGGCATGAGCAAGCTGGATGATGGCAGGCATATGTGGCTCTAGGCAGAAGTGTAGAAAATATGGAAAATATGCTTTTTTTATGAAATTATTTTTATATATTAGATGCATTATAGTACAAGACAAGTTACTCAGTAGCTCTGGATGATGACCACAATGGAGACTGTGGGGGATTTCATTTGAGAGAGGTTTGAGGGCTGTTGAGAGGGTGGGTTAAAGAAAGCAGGTGTGATCCTGTTAGAAAAGTGGGTTGCTCAGCTGTATAATAACCAGCGGCAGAAGAGGCCAAGTGTTCACCTGAGTCAATGGCGAATTTTTTTTATGAAATCGCCTTTTCTGCAGTGAATCAGCACCTCGGTCAGTAAAATCATATTTATACTTATGAAAATTTCCTATCTCGGCTGGTGTAGTATAGTGGCAGTACACCGCGTTGTGGCCGCGATAACCCTGGTTCAATTCCAGGCACCAGCATTTTAATTGCTTGATTCATTTCAACTATTGGAAAATAGTTTATCTTGCTATCAGCCAGCACGGAGAGGGAGTAGTTATGCAGCGTTGTCTTTTCTCTATGTCTGACAACTCTTTTAGGCCATATTATAGCATAAATATGATGTCATCCTCAATATGTATATGTTATGCCTGCCCAGACAGAGGCCCCAGGGGCAGACAGAGCACAAGAGGGATGCAAAGAAGTGGGTGCAGCCTGTGTTCTTCAGACAAGAATTGAAATTTGTTGAGACAGCAAGGTGGGAGAGAACCAGTAGAATGCATTATATGTAATTAGCATCCAACTCGCCAGAACACTTCCAGATTACATTATCCTGGTCCAATAATATGACAAATGCGGCCTGTGATGAGATAACGCCGCCCGTGTCCCAAAACGCTCAGGCAGCACCCACTCGCCTTCCCCATTCGGAATCCCGTGCTGGCCGCACGTTTCACGTGCATGCAATGCAGCCTTAAAATCAAACAACCGGCACCCACTTCTCACCTTTCTCCTCACCACCGTCCGCCGTGCCCGTGTCGCTTCCGTGTTTCGCCTTACGCTTCTTATCTCACGACCCCTACCCTATTCGCCATGCAGTTCTTCTCCTTCACCACCGCCGCGCTCCTCGCCTGTGCCTACCTGCTTACTGCGCACACCGCGGCGCTTCCCGCTCAGGTCGGGGATGCCTCTGCCTCGCTTGAAAACGGCATCGAGGCCGGTCCCGACCCGAAGCTCGTGTACGTACAGTCGATCTCGTACGGCGGCTCGGGTTGCCCGAACGGCTCCGTCGGCCAGTCCATCTCCGACGACCGCAGCACCTTCACCCTCATCTTTGATAAGTTCGTCGCGTCCACCGGCCCCGGCATCCCTCTGACCGAGAACCGCAAGAACTGCCAGCTCACCATCAACCTGCACATCCCGCAGGGTTGGTCGTACTCTATGGGCTCGGTCGACTACCGCGGCTACGTGCAGCTGCCTGCCGGCGTCACCGCCACCCAAAAGGCCATCTACTACTTCCAGGGCAGTGTGGCGCAGGTCTCCTCCGGCGCAGACTTTAGGGGCCCTGTGGCGCGCGACTACCTCGTCCACGACGAGATCCCGCTGGCCACCACCGTTTGGTCCGAGTGCAATGCCGTCAAGCCCGTGAATGTCAACGCACAGGTGAGAATCAATGGCGTCGGTACCGCGCCCGCCCAGATCACTACCGATTCGATTGACGGCAAGGTGAAGCAGGTGTACGCGCTGATGTGGAAGCGCTGCTAGTGGGTTGGTATTAAGGCGTGCTGTTTAGTGAATGAAGACGTTGGCATTCGCATCTGTTTTGCACAGTGGCAAGAGAGTGTCCAGTATTCAGAATGCTCGGTGTAGAATACTTTGAATGCATCTGAACTACTTGAAAATGCTACTACGGTAAAACTTCAGCTCCTCGATACTCGCCTTGATATCATCCAATGCGCGGTGTGAAAGAGGCTTTGGCGGGGCGGCGGCGAACGCGTCTGGGTACCATCGCCGAGCAAGCTCCTTCACAGAACTCACGTCTGCCCAACGAGCAGCAACCATTCCATTCGTGTTAGTAGTATTGCAGAGGAAATATGCAACGTACCAACAATGCGGTAGTGCAGATGGTCGAGAAACGTTGGCATTTCCTTGGCGAGGAATTGACGGTCGACATGCACACTATTTCCAGCGAGCACCGCTGTGCGCGCATCCGGAACGTGCGATCGGACAAACTCAAGCACCTGGGACTCGGCATCAGCGGTGGTTGTCGTCGATGCGAGCACGGCGGCAGTCAGTCCGGACTAGATTCGCAGCAAGCAGCAGCGCATCAGTGGTGCGGCATAGGCTGAATAATGCACCACCTCGCCATGCTGTTTCGTGCACCACTCATTCATACCCGCCATTAACGCCGCGTCCTGACGAATGGTGACGTTTGGGCCGGGGATGACAGTGGAGAGAGATCCATCGGTAAGCAACACGGCGATTTCGATGATGCGATCTTTGGACAAATCCAGGCCGGTCATCTAAGGCATCGCTTTTGGAGTTTGATTAGGTGTTCGGTGGAATGTGCGCACTTCGAGGTCGATCCAGACAAGCGGATTGGCGAGCTTGGTCATCCTGAAACGGCGGAGAGGGGCAAACATGCGACTGCGTTTCAGCATCGTGGCCACGTGTTATCACTACTCCGCGAACCGATCTTCATTCCTCTGCAGACGACCCCATTCTCATGCATATATCCTCATAGACATGCCGGACGAATTCACTCCAGCATCACGAGTCCTTCATGCCGCCATGCTATCCGTGGCAGGCCTCTTTGTGCTTCTCATCGCCGTCATCCCCGCCATCATAACATCTCCTCCGCTGCTCGCCCACGCTGCCATCATCCGCCGCACCCTTACCATTTCAAATCGTACCACCATCAACCCGGACTGCTCTCCGCGCGCATACACCCTCCCGCTCGCCAACGCCCAGCTCCCCGGACCCCCGCTGATCCTTGTTCGCGGCGATATCCTCGAGGTGGTCGTGCGCAATGAGCTACGCGATTCATTCGGCATGCATTGGCATGGGGTGCGGCAGCGCATGACGCCGTTCTCGGATGGCGTTCCCTGGGTGAGCCAGGTTCCGATCCGCGGCGGTGGTGGCGAGCGACTCTATCGCATGGTGATGGATGAGGCGGGAACATACTTCTACCATGCTCACTCCAAGGCGCATGCCAATACCGTGTATGGAGCCATCGTTGTGAGGGATCCCATGGAGGAGCATGGTGAGGTGGAAGATGCTCTGGTGGTGCTCGGCGACTGGTTCCACGCCGACGGTGGATTCGACCATTTGTTTGATGACAATGCGGAGTTGATCACACCCGGATCCCCAGCCATCGCTGCGCCGGATGTTGTGCTCGTCAATGGAAGAAGTGTCTCGAACATCACGCCTAAAGGGATCAATACTGGGTGTCTGGGTCCTGCGGTCATTGACGTGCGACGCGGCACTACCACACGACTACGCATTATAAACGCCGGTGGCAGAGTCGCCTATCGCCTTGGAATCCCGCATGCGCTAAATCCACGCCTAGTCGAAGCCGACGCTGGCCTCGTGCAGGAAGCACTGGTTTTGGCTGCATCCGGTGGACTGGATGTAAATCCTGGCCAGAGGTATTCTGTTCTCGTGACAGTCCCCGCGGATGCAGCACAGCCTGCAGCGGCCATCGCTGTGGGTATGGATGGCGTGGCTAACGGCACCATTGGTACATTCGTGCTTCGATTTGTCGACACAGGGGCCATTCCAGAGCAGGGCTTGGTCGGCGCATCACCGTTTCTTGACGCCGCCGCTCTTGATTCCGTGGTCAGTGCCATCGCCATGCGGGATGCTGATCGGCCATTAATTGAAACTCGGTTGCGTGCGCTGCATCCCACCACTGTTCCCGCCCCCACGCGAACCCTGCTGCTGAATGTGGATGCCCTGCAAGGCGGATCGCTCTTCACCGTGAACGGCGCCACATTCGTCCCGCCTTTTGCCCGTGGGATTCCACTTCTACATTCGGCGTACCAAGGCTTTGGAGATCGAGATGTGCTGACCACGCGCAACGTGTACGGATTCCAACTCGGCGAGGTCGTGGATGTCATCATACAACACGCGCCAGGGTTCTGCCACATCCCACATCCCTGGCACGCCCATGGATTGCGCATCCAAGTGCTGGGCACCGGTCCAGGAACACTTTCGCATAAAGCGTATGCCAGTGTGGTAGCGAATGCGGCCAGCGATATACCAATGCGCGACACCGTCATGGTTGTGTCGCAACCGCCATCGAACGCGGCTACACAGGGACCAGGATGTGGCTGGGCTGTCATGCGCATCCGGTTTGATAATCCTGGCATATGGCACTTTCAGTAAGACGTCTCATTTACAATGCGACCTGTGCTAACTGACGCTGCAGTTGCCACTTGATCATTCACCTGGGCAAGGGCATGGCCGCAGTACTCGCAGTCGGGCTGGATCAGTTGCGAGCCCAAGTGCCCACACTGCCCTTGAATGTGCAGCATATGGTTCTGGATACACGGCCTGTGCAGATGCATGGTGGTGGTGGATGGTGGCGGGATAACAGTGCCGTAGCACGAGAATGGTGGTTTGGCAAGACCTGGGTGGTTTGGTGGTCCGTGCTATGGATGATTATGGCCGTTTCAGGCTGGGTGTGAAGCAGAGAGGTGATTAGAATGAAGTTGGTTAGCAATTGAGCTGAAGCGAGATGCACCAATGATTTTCTACTCTTGCAGCATTCCTTAATGCCACGTCAATACTGCGTCTTGTACTAGTCATGTCGATTGTAGCAAGTATGCACGCAGCCAAGACATGCCAGGAGCATCTGAGCTAGGACTAAGGTTCAAGATTGAACAATGCCACCCCCAGCCTCTTGGGACCTGCAAAAGCTAAATCGCTCACGTGATAACGACTCGCCACGCTCCTAAATCCACCTCCACTTTCACCACCTTCGTCCCCTGCACCCGCCCTTTACGCCAACACTCTATAGACAGAATACCCCCACACCGCGCACATATGGCGGCATTGAGTAGTCGCGCTGCATTCTTCCTCACAGCCGCCCTGCTCATTCTCGCCTACTTCAACTGCCGTTACTCCCACGCGGCCACCCTTCGTCACACCATTACCATCACCAACGCCACGCTCACTGACGTCGAATGCTCTGGTATAGCCTCCATGCTGCCGTTGGTCAATGGCACCCTCCCGGGCCCAACCATCACCGCCAATGTGGGCGACACACTCGAGGTCACCGTGCGAAATGCCATCCCCCACCACGGCCTCGCAATGCACTGGCACGGGATCCGGCAGCTCGGCACGCCGTGGTCCGATGGCGTTCCCTGGGTAACGCAAGCCCCAATCTCGCCCAACGCTTCACGCTTCTATCGCATGTTGCTGTCCGAACCCGGAACGTTTTTCTACCACGCGCACGACTCGCATTCTCATGCTGCAACAGTATACGGGGCTATCGTGGTGCAGAATATCGGAGATGGTGCGATGCTGGGGTACGATGATGAGCGGGTGCTGGTGCTTGGAGACTGGTGGCGCCGGGCCGCCCACCAGCGACCTGGTGCATCGGCGGCCGTCCCAGACGCTATCGTCGTGAATGGAAAGAAATGTGCGTCCAATCCGGCAGCGGTTCCGCTGCGTCGAGGCATCACCACGCGCGTTCGAATCGTGCATGCCGGCAATCGAGTTCCCTTTCGGCTTGCGTTTCCTGCGGATCTTCGTGCGCGAATCGTCGAGGCAGATGGCGGAATGGTGCAGGAGCATCCGATAAAGGCTGCGGCTGGGCTAGATGTGGCGCCGGGGCAGCGTTATTCGGTGCTAGTCTCCGTGCCCTCGGATTCCACGGCGCTGTCCGATTCTGTTGTCGTCGGAATAGATGGGCATCCAGATGCCCCAGTGACGACCGCGGTGCTCAAGTACATCGACACGAATGCCGACCCTATGACAGTGGTCACCTCACCTTTGGCAGGCGAGTCGGCCACCTCTGACGTTGCGGTGCTCGCCGCCATTCAGTCTGCGATAGCCAAGCCCTACGCTGAGCGCCCCCAAGTAAAGACCTCCCTCCGAGCCCTCAACCCGACCATCAATCCGCCACCCGCGGACGCTTCCCGCACGCTCATACTCATCGTCGACTCCGCCCCAGGTGCTTCTCGCAGCACAATCAACAATGCCACCTTCATGCCGCCCGCTGGCACGGCACACAAGCTTCCACCAATGCTGCACAGCGCATATCAAGGTCGCGCCACCGAAGACATACTCTCGGTTCCAGGCGTGTACGTATTCCAGCTTGGCGAGGTTGTGGATGTGGTAGTGCAGCAGGCATCTGGATTGTGCCGTGAGTCGCATTCTTGGCACCTCCACGGGCACTCATTCCATGTAATGGCCCAGGGCGTCGGCAATTACTCCTTTGACGCGTACATGGCGACACTAGCGAATGCCTCAATTCCGATGGCTGAAATCCTGCCGCAGGATACGACCGCATCACAGCACCCAACAAACGCCTCTACCCAAGGAGATGGCTGTGGATGGATGGTGCTGCGGGTCAAGTTTGACAATCCTGGAATCTGGCTCTTTCATTCCCACTTCGCAGGTGTGCTGTTCGCCGTGGGGCTGGACGCATTGAAGGCACAAGCGGCTTCGCTGCCAGATGAAGTGAAGCGGGTAGTGTTGGACCCAGGGACTGGGGCGGTGGGTGCCGATGGGACGGGCAGCAAGCAGGTCGGTGTGCCTCTGGCCAAGGGTAGTGGTGGTGCTGGACGGAAAGGAGCAGGTGCCGCTGTGGCGCTCAGTCTCCTGTCAATGGTGGCGGTCCTGATCGCACACTAGCTCTGTACTTCTTTTGCAATGTCACATTATATTTCAAGAACCAAAGAGTGATGATACACTGCGTGCTACTAAAACATGTGCTGGACGCGCTCTCGCCACCTGAAAGCACGATCCACCGCCGGCCGGACATCGTCGAGCCCGATTAAGGTCTGTAGAAATGCATGTACGTTGACAAGCTCCCTGTCGTGCAAGTCATCGTACCACGACTCGATGGGTACGCCGTTCAGGATTTGGTATGCGAATGCTTGCGGGGCATTGTCGACAATGACGACATTTGCAAGATCTCGACCGAGGATGGTCAGATCCTTGAGGTAGTTGCCGCCGGCAAATACGCACGAGTCGCGGAAGAGACGATACTTGATCCACTTGCGCTCGGGATCGAGCATGTTTAGCAAGCGATCGGCGTATGCCTTTTGCGAGGCAGTGAACACGACAACCTCGAATTGTTGCGATACTGCCTGGAGAAACTCCCGACAATGCGGCCTAAAGTTGCCTACGACGTTGTAGTCGACGCCTTGGAAGCGGACGTGAAAGTTGATGGCGTAGGATGTGTCGGGCATGGGCGTGGTAGTGCAGTGTACGAGCGTCTCGTCGAGATCAAGCACAAGTGTAATGGGCGGCGAAGAACGGGTTTTTCGAGGCAGTGCATAGGGTCTGCGACGGAACTCTGCCGGCACAGGCGGTGGTACGACGAGAAGCAGAAGCGGGTCGTAGGGATCCAGGCCGTAGTTGTCGTCGTCCGAGTCGTAGGTGGAATCGAGGGACACGGGCGCGGCGTATCGCATTTTCGTTGCGTGCCCGAGCGCCGTCATGGTAGAGGGCGTATCGTCGGCCATGTTGGGTGGTACGGTGGGGGCCGAGTCCGTGTCGACGTCCATAGCACAGCTGCCTTGCGACCCGGCATCGTCCGTCATTGATTCTAGCTCCTCGACGTCGTCCACCGTTGTATCCGCATCACCTTCGTCCGGAAGCAGTCTCTGCGTGATCTCTAGACAGCGTTTCATCAATAACGTGGATAAGACATCGGAATGGACGCCACCATTGGACAGCTTGCCGAAAAAGTTGAAGCCGGGCGAGAAGATGGTCGACAGCAGCTTCGAGGCAGCCATCGACGCCCTTCGCGGCGCCGGTCGATTCATCCTTAGCGGAGCCGCGTGTCGCTTCATTAACCTGGATCCAGTATCCGCAGCGGCGGGCGGCGGCGGTGCCGTGGTGGTGCCGTCGTTCATGTCGCAATCCGATCCGGATGCTGCGGACGAGGCTGCAAATCCGACCCGCTGCTGCCGCGCCGTTGCGCCGCCTGCGCCGCCTCGTGCCTGCCTACCCACACCTATATATAATAAAAGACAAGAGATGGGGTCAGCGAGTGTCACGTGGCGGGCAGACGCGACGCGTTGGCGTAAACAAACACGAACACGTACCGTTGGTCTCGGCCGGTGGTCGCGCCGCAGCCGGCAGCGCCACGGGGTACTTCTTCGGCGACGACAGGATGAGCGAGGACGTGGAGGACGATGCATGGGGGTTTGTGAGGAGTGCGGCGTGCGGGCGCCGGTGCTTGCGCGCGGCGGCGGATGCGGTCGGCATGGCGATGAAGGCTAGCAGCGGCTGGTTGGTCAGATGAGCAGAAATGCAGATGGTCAGACAGACAAGCACGATTCCCACGCTGAATGGCGAAAACTAATAGGAACAAAGCGCCGCGCCCGCCGCCCGCGACGCCGAGTCGCCGCTTACTCTACGCCGCCGTTGTTTGTGTTGTGTTTGGCGGGTTGCTGCGGCTGGCGGTGCGGTTTGCGCTGCTGCCGAGTCCCGCCGAGCTATGGCACGAGTACCAGCGGCCTGGTGCCGGATATACCTCATCTGCAGCCACCGCGGTTCGTCGGCTGCGACTTCATGTATGATGGGTGCTAACTGCGGGACTATATTGGGCGGATAGAGCGGGTTTTATGGTCTGTCTGCTGCGGACATTGACGGCCAGGAGGTCTCTATCCGCATCCATAGCCTCTCAAACGGCGCAACTAATTACCACGCGAATAGGTCTCGATGGACGAATACCGTGGACAGGTGGTGCTGATTGTCAATGTCGCCTCTGCGTGTGGTCTGACCGAGGTAGACCCCAAGCACATCATTGCACTCGCTCCTACACCCGCCCACCTAGTCCAACTACAGGGAGCTGGCACAGTTGGACCGCGACTACCGCCACCGCGGCCTCGCCATACTGGCATTCCCGTGCAACCAATTCGGCCTGCAAGAGCCCGGGTCTGCATCTGATATCAAGACATTCGCTGCTGCTCGGGGCATCTCGTTCCGAATCATGTCCAAGGTGGATGTCAACGGGGCTGACGAGCATCCCGTTTTCGCCTGGCTCAAGACCCAGGAGGCGGAGGAGGGTGGCCGTATTGGGTGGAATTTTGCCAAGTTCTTGGTGAGCAAGGACGGCGTCCTGCGGGCGCGATTTGCGCCACAGGACACGCCGCTGAGCATGGCCACCGCGATCGATGCACTGCTCAAGGAGGTCGCCGAGTGAGGACTGCAGGTGACTCATGCATTGCTTCAAAACTAGCACAATCACAGTTGCTCGTCTCGTCGCTGCGTGCTCTCCCAATCCCACTTGCCCCTGTCCACCACCACCATGCAGCGAGTCCGCGCTGTCAAGGGCATCCCGGCGCAAACCCGCAGTTCAAAGTCGTCCTGCTCCGCGCCCACCTCCAAGGCGCCTTCCCGCACCCCGTCCAACAACCCCTCCCGCGCTGCGTCTCGTGCAACCTCGGACGAAGACGCCATTGACGACGACACAGCATCCGTGGCCTCCCTCGCCGATCAGTTCAATGAATTTAACGTGGGCGGTGCGGGCAGAGAAGAGGCCGGGGAGGCTGCCGCAGCTGCGGATGACGACTGGATGCACACCTTCAAGGACAACATGGACCATCTGTCTGAAAAACGCGCTAGTGTGCGCGAGGCTGCCCTAAAGGCCATCGTGAACATACTGTGCCGAAGGTATATCGCGGAGGAGCTGGACGGATTCAGGGAGACGCTATTGGACGCGCTGAAGCGCATCGTGCATCGAGAAAAGCTGGGCAGCAACGAGGGCATCCTTGCCTCGCATTCCCTGGCGCTGATGTTTGTTACTCTGGGATCGCATAACGGCTCTATGTACGCTGAAATTGTTGCGCCGATGAAGTATGCCGTATCGCATTCCGCATCCGATGAATTCCGTGCTGCTGTGAGTCGCATCTCCCACATGCGCTCTCCTCATTGCTATTTCAGGCGGTATCATCTCTTGCAATGTCGTGCTTCATTGCAAGCGAGGATGATGCCGATACCAGGGACTTGAGTGATTTCATTGGCGGCATCCTGGCATCAAACGCTTCCGTTGGCATTGGACCTCGGCTGATGGCTGCGTCGCTCCGTGCCTTTGGGCTGCTGTTTTCCTGCATGGGCGCCACCTCGTCCATCACCAGCGATGCATTTTACAAGTATGCTTGACGCAATTAGCAGCATGTTTGATGTTTGTAGGCATATGCCAGCGCATTTGAGGCTATTGCAACACGCGCAGCTAGAAGTTCGCATCGCTGCAGCAGAAAACGCCGCCCTGATGTTTGAGATCCTTGATTATGATCCGGTAAAGTCCGCTACATCGGCCAATGTTCGCGCTGACATATGCAAAGACCCACCGGTTGCGGTATGACAGTCGAAACGTGTTGATGGAGCGCTTGCACGAGCTTGCCAAGGGTGTGTTTCGCCTCACGCATCCTGATGTCATCTCACGACTATGTTAGAGGGCAATAAGCATGTGGGAAAGAAGAACAAGAGTGTGCTAAAAACCACGATGCGCGACGTGCTTCTGACCATCGAGGAGGGCGAGATGCCCGAGCTCAAGCTCAAGTTTAACCAGCGTGTCGTCTACTTTGACTCCTGGAGTAGGCTACCTTGATGCTTATGCTACTTACTGGAGCGTGTTTATAGCCAAAATGAGGAGACTGCATTCGTTGAGAGCGATCCTCGGCGTTGGATTGCAAATTCACGCAATGGTATCACGTCCATGTGCTTGCTCCGCTACTGACCCTTGCATGGTAGGAAAACGAGACTGTTCAGGATGTGTTTGGCTTTGATGAGACCTCGCGTGCAGCCATGGGTCTGTCCACAAATGCTCAGTACCGGCAAGTCGTCGCGCAAAATTCAGATCTCGGCAAGGCCCGGGCGCTCTACAAGACCAAAGCCCGAGCAACGCGCCATTCAGCGTTCGATGGCGAGGACGGTTATTAGCAGATGCCGAATGGCTTTCGTCCGATATGCGCGGTCATCTTGTGGAGCGAAATGTATATATTTGAGGTGTCGCCCGTATCCCACGAGCGTACGCGATTTGTTCTTCGCTTTCACCTTCTGCCGCCATGACTTTTGATAAAGTCGCTAATCTCAACGCCATCGTATCGTACTTCACTGGAGTCAATCGGTCACAGCCGGTGACCCTCAACGAGGTGGCCGAGGCATGTGCCATGTCTGTCGACGATGCATCCGTCCTCGTCGAAAAACTCGTGACGGACAATAAGCTGTAGTCCTCCAGCACGCCATACATCGCTGCTATATTTACAGGAAAAAGCACGATTTGATTGATGGAATACTTGACCCAGCTGCCACGGATGTCGATAAACAGGGCATGACGTTCCAAGTATACACTGCTTGCGCATCCTCAACCCCCTACGACGTAGTGCAACTAGTGCCTCACCGAAATGAGTTTAATGTACATTAGAAGTCGGCGATTGATTGTAAGGCCGACATGGAGCGTAATGAACGCGTCAAGGCATGTTCAGACCACTACCCACTTGTGATCTCACGCCCTCGTAGAACGACCTTCGACGTGCCATTAAAGCAGCCGAGGACGACCTTACTCGACTCCAAGAGCAGCACCCTGTTATTTCAAAGTACCTGTTTTGATTCCTGGCCTATGAGCAATATGCACTGTGGTAGAGACCCAGAGGGCGTTCTGCGCGAGTCTGCTGAACGAATCGAGCAACTGCATGAGTATAATGAGCTCAAAGATATTGCTCAGATGCTTTTTGGAAAGGTATGCTTCCCTAGTGTTTGAATGCCGATTGACTGGTGCTAAAGTGTGCCGAGCTAGAAGGTATCACAATCAAGACCATGTATGAGCGCTTTAGTATGGACTTGGAAGACTAACTGGCGAGGCATTTTCCTGTATTCCCATTTGCAATTGGCAATAAATTCAGCATCACATATGAGTTCAAGTGATTTATAGACTATAAACAGAGCAACTGTGCGGCCTCGGTTTCCAGCGCCATGTCAGCGCTGGCATTTCCCAACGCGCTCGTCGGTCTGAGCACAATCTTGTCTTCAGCAACAGGACTACTTATGCTTGCCTTAATATCCTCTTCTTCTAAGCTAGCTGTTGGCGTGATATCTTCGTCATCGTCCTCGCATAGCACGCTATTGTGTGCACTGCGCAATGACAGCCATTGCTCATTGCTTGATCCCAGCGAATGCTTTCGACCAGCCTTGGACGCCAGGGAGAACGGAAGCAGTGGTACACTGTTGTGAGACCGAGCATTACTGGCCTTCATCTGACTGCTCGTGCGATTAGGGTTGAGACCACCCACGACACAGCTGATTCCTACGGGGGCCTGCACCAGACTGGTCCGCAGACCATTGCTCTTGGCACCACCAGCCAGCGGGCCGCCCACGGAGTGATCGTCATACTGCTGGCGGTAGATCTCCAATCGCATCGCCTCGGCAGTATCTTGAATTCGCGTGCATATTTGGTCCATTTCGGCGTCAAACACCTCGATGGCCATCTCCTCTGCCGACCGCGCATCTTGGAGAAAGACCCGCTCCTGGGCAAACTCTGGCTCGATCTCTGTGGGGAGCCCGAGCTTGATCAGCTCAAGATCGGATACTTGCACTGGAATCCCACCAAGCTGCTCGATTTGCCTGTGCAGAGCGAGATTGCGTGCAGCCAGTCGCCCCACGAGCGCGATCAAATCGGCATTTTCGCGACGGCACCGGGCCTTGAGATCTGAGACCTCCAGCAGCCGCTGTGAATTGAGCATTTCCTCTTGATACTCCATCTCGACTACCATGTGATCGAGATCGCGCTCGGCCTCACGCGCACGCAGCTTCCACATTTTGAGCTGGTCGACTGCCTCCTTGCGCGCCTTGTCGACCTCGTCGAGACGCTCCTTGTGCTCGAGCTCGAGCTTGTGTATTTTTCGCAGCAGACGGAACTTTTCATCACCAACGGTGCCAGAGCCATCGGCGTGCGTGGGCAGGAACGATGCCGCGTCGTTTGTGCTCCCGACCCGAGCAACGTGAAGGCTGCCACCAGGTCGTCGAGACAGCATATTCGTGATGCCGCTGACCATTCCTGATACGCCAGTCTCGACTGACCGCATTGATCGAGTATCGAAACTCCGCATGGAACCGCTGGGCGAGACGGGTCGTTGGTGCTGAGGACAGTTGAGCGAGGACCCGCGCGTTCGCGACGGGGACGATGTCCGCATTGAATATGAAGTAGTGTCGTTCGCATCATCCGCTGCCATGGAATTAAGCGGCGAGGTGGCGCCAAATTCAGCCGAGGGGCCGAGTCCGCCCGGCGCATGCAACTGCTGATGCAAATGAATCTTGCTCGACCTCCGCACCGGCAAAGGCGTACTCACCCCATTGGCGACAGACGAACCGGTGCTTGAAGAAATCAAAATTGGAGATGAGATTTCCTTGACCGGGGAATCCACAACGCGATCCTCCCACAGCGAGAATAGCTTTAAGCTTCGAACGCTGCCCGTCCCACGCGCCGAGAAGATGGAGGGAGAGGACGACCCTGTAGTGCTGCCGCCGCCGAGCTTTGTTGCTGCTTGTGAGATGAGAGACGCGGTGCGCTGGGGTGGCTGGATGGCGGCAGGCGCTGGGGGAAGCGCGACGGAGGAGGATGGTGACTGAACCATACCAATGTCCTCGGCATTCTCCGGCATTATAGGCGGGAACGGCACAAGAGGCTTTGCGGGGGAGGACATGGCGAGGGTGGTGTCGGAAGACATGGCGAGTCGGGGATTTTGAGAACTGGATGTTGAGCCCGTTTTTTGCGCCGTGACTGAGGCCGTGACGTCGAGGCAAACGAGCATGTCCCACCGCAAGGAAATCGCTTCCGAGGACAATCAAGGTTTGCTCTCCAGGACCAAGTGGCAGATTCTCAGCATCAATAGTTCTCAAGTTCTACAATCTCGACGAGCTGGAGCCGGACACCTGGCAGGAGGCGGTGGTCAAGATGGCCGATGGCGACCCTGATGTTCCGCTGCCGGACGCCCCGGATACCGAAGACGATGTCGACCCACTTGGTCTGCTCCGATCAATCTACGAGTAGGCCCAACCCAATTTCGATATGTGAATGCATGCTGGTGCAGGGAAGGAGCCTCGGCTACAGCCAAGCGGCAGAGCAACCGCATGTCGGTTATGCCCTCGGCACGCCGTAGCACCGTCACCAATGCCAAGCTCGACAAGGAGCTTTCAGATGCCCAGAAGCGCAAGTTCTTCCGCGTCACGCAGCCTACATTCCATGCTTCGCTGTTTCTCCGTCGAGTTCACCAGCGCACTCCCTACGCCAAGCTGCGCCAGGGACACAAGAACTTGCGTGGAAATTTGGTGCAGCGCAGCGAGGGCATGCGCGAGCTGGTACGCACCCATTTCGAGCAATTCGTCGGGGCCAAAATTGCTGTGGATGGTGCGCAATTCTCCCTACTCGCCCTCGCCCCTTCGTTGACACCATACAGCAATTCACGAGGAGATGAACGAGCAGGGAATCAACGAGCAGGGCATGTACGGCGTTGACGCCCTCTTCTCCATGGTCGAAGGTAGGATAATTTGCCTTCAGCGATCATGACTCGGGAGTATAGTCACCAAAACCACTGCGGAAGATATCTTTGCTCCCATCCTCCGTCGTCGTCAGCAAGCGGAACGCATCCGCGCCACTCTGGCAGTGCTCGAACGTCACCGGTTCTTGTTTTGCCTTCCAGCTACTCTTCAGGATTTGGCGCGGCAGCGCAAGTATGATGCTGCTGCGCTTCAGTACAAGAAGGGCCGTGAGATGATGCGCAGTTTGCGCGACATTGCCTCGTCCATGGCCGTGCCGCCACAGCGACCCGAATACGTTGACGAAGACGGCGAGATGGAGGATGAGGACGAGGACACTGCTATAATGCGCGAAGACTATGATATTGCGCAAGCTCGCCTGCGAGTGTTTGAGAAGGTGTGGGAAGCAGCAGAGGTAGTTATCAAGCGCACACGCGACAAGCTTTTCGGTTTATTGAAAGAATCCTGGCGTCCGATGGAACAGCAGGAAAAGCACATTGCGTACGAGCATTTCAGCGTGTCTGCATGCTGACCATAATTCCAGCTATCTCGTTGAGCTGGACGCAACAGAGGACCCGGTTTGGTTCTACCTCGAAGGCCAGCATCGCTGGATCAACAGTATGATCAAAGAGGCCCATGTCAACTATCAAAAGCGCATGAAAGGTGCTCCCTTCTTCATTGTTCGCGCTGCTGACGATCTGGACTTGAGAACTTCGCGAGGCATTGCCAGAAGATCTCAAGGTTGGCCAGGCTGCTGCCATTGGCAGGGCTCCCCGTCTGAAACGGGCCGTCCAAATGAACGACCCTCGCGAGTTTATGCGCCAATTTGGCAAGGAGCTGGATTTGCAGATGTGGGAGACTGTCCATGGGGTCATTAGGGCGTTCACCGAGATTCTGACCAAGCGATTGCCCGGATTTTGGCGTGTGTCCATGGCGTACATCGAGGACCGATTCAATGCAGAGGAGATAAATGCGGCCGACGCGCACTCGAGATTGGATCTGTGCCAGCAAATGCTTCGTCGCATAATCCAGTCGTTCTCAGAAAAGGTCAGCACCATCATCGGCCTGAGTGAGCGTAAAACGGGCGCGGCCGGAGTTGGTGCGTCTGTTGTTATGCGCAAGCCAGAGTTCCCAGCGTGGAGCGGCACGCTCACAACCGCCTACTATCTTGGACGAATCGTTGGCAAAATTTTGGACTGTCGACGGGATCTTGCCCAGGCTGACGTGCACAAGGAGACGGACGCTCGTCTCGCGTGGTTGGAGCGCGAAACTCGCAAGCATTGCGTGGCTGCGCTCTGTGAGCGCTGGCTGGAAGGTACGATTGTAATGGGTATCCGCAGCTGACTGGACATTGCAAGATTCGCGTGTTTTTTACGTCCATGAAGACTGGCAGCCAGATGTTGACAATGCTCGAGTTACGGGATATACTCGCCTGTTTGCGCTTTTCCAGCGCCAAACGCTGACAACGGTGGGACGGTTGCTGGGAGAGGTCGAAGCCGGGACGCGCGAAGATCTCCGCTCCAAGAATGCCATCGAACGAGCCCAGCATTCGTTTGCGTGGACGACGTTGGCCTGGCTTGATACGCTGCATTTCTTGGCTTCAAAGCCGCAAGCTGAGCAGGACAAGCTTGCAGAAGTATCGGTTCAGCAGCGCAAGTTTGACCTCAGTCTCACGGTTGGCACCGCAGCATCTCCATTTGTTCGCTGATGCCCGATAGGATTTCAAATTGCTCAATGTACTGCGCAATCTCGCGCATCTCAGGGACGACATCATGCCCGGCCTTGCCAAACATGCGTCCAACTCGATGCAGGCAGATGTGAAGCCTCAGCTGCAGGCACGTTTATCCAGCCCACATGCAAGTGCTGACGCCCATTGAAGACCCTCCGCCAGACAGTTGACCGCCTAGAACACGAGCTTATTACCGAGTATGTAGCCCGCAAGATGCCGCAATTAGGAGCAGCTGTCCGCGATGGCCTTCTCGAAAGCGGCATGGACTGGGTGAACACGTCAATGCCTCGAGGCACATCAGCTTTGCTAGGATGCTCGGTGCTGACTCGTGTTTAGAGGTGCGCAGTTATATCCACCGCGCCGTACTTCAGCTGGTGCTCATCCACGAAGAAGTAACGACGGCGGCCCCGGCAATGACCAACGCGGTGCTCATCAAGCTCATCGAACGATTGTCGCAGCATTGGCTCTACTGCATCCGGCGCCTGGACCGTGTCGGCCTCGGCGGCTACTTCCAGATTCGTCTGGAGCAGCGCTTTTTGCAGAAGGCGCTAATTAACTATCGCAACAAGGTGTCGGACCAGTGCTGGAGCCTGACGGATGTCCACCTTGGCGGCATACTTGCGTCTGATGCAAATGAAATGGGGGATATGAAGGTGAAGGAGCGATGGCTGCAGAGCAAGCTAGATTCTTGCTTGGACGAGAGCAAGGCGCAGATCGTGTGCTTCACATCGACGGCAGCGTAAGTCGAGAGCAGGACTGTGTATGAATAGTGCAATCAGAACCAGAAGCTTGTCGATATACTTGACGAAAGCGAGCGAACATAGTGCCACCAGAGCGGCTATCACCTGCGTCAAGGCTAGGACGAGTCATGATGATGGCTTACCGGAATGTAGAGCATTTCACCGGGACGCAGCACGCATTCCCAGCACTCCAGCTCGCGGAATCCAGGAAACTCGTCCAATTTACCCGTCCCCTCCACATCCTCCACCTGACTAGTGTTGCCGAGAAGTTCGGATCCTGTCGATGCATCAGGGCCCGAGTGCGGGTAGACATTGGCGGTGGGATGATAGATGCGGATGTATTTGCAACCAACGATCTGCGCCAGCAGATTCCTGTCTGGATCATGATGCATAGGCGATATCGTATTCGACGGCCCCATCCAGATATTACGCCGCACCACCGGGATATATTCTGGTGATGCCAGTGATGGTGGAGGGGCTAGGGCACAATAATCGGGAGTAGGGAGGTCCTTGGCGAGCTGCGGGACTTGGTGAAAGAGATTCCACTGTGCAAGATATCCCACTTCGTTCTCTCGCGACAAAATGTGGCGATGGAGGTACTCGCTGAATGGCATGATTTTCTGCGTCCAGTCCTCGTCGGTGTAGCGCCGCCCGATTTCTACCGGAACGATACGCTCGCGAACCATGTAGAGCCAGTACGAGGGCTTGGACCATTGCGACATGGCGTCAGTATAGTCAAGGCAATGAGTGAGAATCAGTGGGTGCTGATGAGTGGTTGGGAGCGAGAGAAGGTCGATAAACTCGATAGCGGATACGTGCTTCTGGCGTGGGATGGGATTTACAAAGCGCAGCACTGCGATGCCGTCGATTTCAATATCCGCTCCATGGAAAGCATCACCCGGTGGTATAAAGTCGTTTTCATAAGGAATTGACGCCACCAGAGCGTCAATGGCGGCCATAATCGCGTCGCTGAGCCGGCGGCCACCGGTGGTGATGACGGCCATGTCGAGCGCCCGAACTGCTACTCGCACCCAGCTCCATTTTTCCTCCTCATCGCCAGAGCAGGAACATGACAAAGCATAGGCAGTGAGAGACTTTGCGCAGGCGGCGAGGGTCAGCAAGTCAAGGACGTCATCTGGCACCGCGTTGTAGGGGTGTGAATGCAGCAGATGCCGCGTCCGATCGACCGCCGCACACGCCGCAGTGTAGGTGTCAAGGGATACGGTGCAGGGCTCTGTTTCAAGAAGCGGTGCAATGCAGTAGGGCAGAGGTGCGATCGAGAGGTTGGCGGATTCCTTCAGGGAGGCAGTTCGCAACGCGTCCATGTGAGTCAACCGCAGACTGTGGAGACAGAATGGAATGTATTGTTATGGCAACGTCGCGTCCACTGGAACTAAGAAAGATACCAGCTGACTGAGCAAGTTCACCCTGACGTACTGCCGGGCTGGGCATTGAGTCCAACCTAAACCACCAAGTTCAACAACCCTGCACTCGGAAACTGCAGTGATGCGAGCAAAGGCTTCAAACAGCTTGGCTGCATGGGCTCACCTAGGGGCACATCAGTGTCGGTTCCAGGGATATAGGGGAAGTGGAAGCAACCAGTGTAAAATTCAAAGCAAGAAGAAGAGGAGATGAGGTAGGATGAGCTGCTGCTACCACACAGTCACCCCGTTTGCTGCTATTGTTGCCAAGCGGGGGTGCTTCCGTGCCCGCAGACCTCAACGGCAATAGCGGCATGGACCGCCCCCTCCATACCAAGCCACCAGGTATGCCATGTGCCTCATCCATGCCTCTGGCAAGAAATTGCATGCTACATGCTCCTCGACTCCATCTTTACAACCCTATCATAAGCGTGCAAGGGTGCATGCATTACACGGCCAGTGCATAGGTTTTTTGGTCATGGGCAGCAAGGTTGGCATGGCAGTGGTGGGACAGACTGTGGAGATAGTGTGCATAGCACAGCTGGATGTGGGTATTCTGACAGCTATGCTCTGGGGCCACAACACTAAGACAATGTCTGCAGATGCAATCTGGGATGTGTTGGAAGCTGAAGCATCTGTCTAGTCTTGGGTGCACTGATCAGGGTCTTCTTTTTCATTTGGCTCTGATTATCATCTCAGACATGTCTAATGTGAAGGATAATGTGGCAGTAGGTCAGTGTGAAAAAGTCAAAGATTCAGAGACCAGTCACCCCATGTCTGCCTTATGCTGGCAAGGTAAGGGAAGAAGGAAGTCCTTGGGACAAGATAGTGTACTTTGCCAGGCAAGTGGAGAAAAGACAGCAGTCACTACAGCCACCCCCTGCTATATGCTATATGGCACAGTAATAAGTAAAATAGATGTTAGCCAATGCTAGGCTTTTAATATGTCTAAAAGAGAAAGTCTTATAAGTAAAATATACATTTTTCAGACTTATACTATAAACATTCTACTTTTTATACTAATTTTTATACTTCAGAATGATCTAGAATGCTTTAAAAGTACTCTAAAGAGCACTAATACTACTCTTCTGCAAAAAATTAATGTATTTTAAATATAAACTGCATTTTTTAGGTCACATAACTTAAAATATGCCTGGTTTACTCAGGCCACATGGCTCAAAAAGCAGCCATGCCTTAAATACGGATAAATACGGAATTTAGGGGTGTGGTGCTGGGGTAGGTAGGGTGTTGTGTGTTAGGAAAGGGGGTCAGGATTGACAGAACTCTCCGTATATTTAGATTGACAGAAAAGAGACTGCTCTTAACCATCCTTCTGCACCACATCACCTCCAACCAGGTTAAAGGCAGGCCTAACATGGTGTCCAGTACCCACTGGTGGCAATTTATTGGTAGGTGGGGCATAACACTGCCAGCTTGATTCCGGCGGACCATCTTCAGTGATGGCTGCGCCCTCAGGGAAAAGCCACTTGGTACTCGTGCTCTTGACGGAGTAACCACTCCACATCCCTGCACCGTGACCAATCCTTAGTGTCCGCCTCGCAGGCGGAACACCCTGCTCTGCACCCGTTACTTGCTCCATGCACGTGTCCTGGTACTTGTTGCTTTGGGGGCCACCCTTGGCAACCATGTCCTTGTCCTTGCTTGGCCCTTACTTGGCGCTTGACTCTTGCTTGGTGCCGTGTCTCTTCTGGGACTACTTCTCTTGACGCCACTTGTCCGCATCTGTGTCTGCATCCGCACCCTTGCCCATTGGTGCTGGCGCTGCCTCTGCCACTTGCTATAATATGCGTTGGCACAGTGCGGGCACTGCTGGGTCGGGGAAGGTTGATATTCATTGCCTCAGGGGCCACCCTCAGCAACTGCATCCTGGCGCTTGTCCGCATCCCTCCGGGGACTGCTACTCTCAGCGCCTGTCCTCTGCATCCACGCCCTTCTCCTTGCCTATCAGTGCTGGCGCTGCCTCGGCCACTTGCAGTGGCGCAGCGCGGCATTGCCCAGTTGGGGGAAGGTTGATGCTTGTTGCCGCAGGGGCCACCCGCGGCAACCACGTCTTGGCGCTTGTCCGCATCCCTCCGGAGACTGCTACTCTCAGCGCCCGTCCTCTGCATCCATGCCCTTCTTCTTGCCTGTCAGTGCCGGCGCTGCTTTGGCCACTTGCAGTGGTGCAGCACAGGCATTACGATTGGGGGGAAGGTCGATACTTGCTGCCTTGGGGGTCACCCTTGGCAACTGCGTCCTTGCCCTTGTCCGTTGATGCCGGCGCTGCCTCTGCCATACACTATCATCTACGTGGGCACAGCGCGGGCATCACGGTTGGGGAAAGTCACTCCTCATTCATCTGGGGACCGCACCATCTGCATGCGCCCGGGAATTGTGCCCTGGCGTCCGCTTGCTCCTCCAGGGACCGCCCCTTGGCTACCGCGTCTGTCCTTGTCCTTTGTTGCCGCCGCTGCCTTGACCATTTGCTGTGTCGGCATTGGCACAGCGCGGGCATTTCGTTGGATGGGGAAGGATGGCGATCTCAGTCTGGGGGCTTGTCCGGTGGCGGCATCCATCTGCCTCCCAGGCAGAGCACTCACACGGCCAGCGCGCGCTTGTCCTGGTGTTGTTAAGAACTTGTCAAAAAAAATGTGGTGCTGGGGTAGGTAGGGTGTTGTGTGTTAGGGAAGGGGGTCAGGATCAATGGAATGCTCCGTATATTTAGATTGACAGAAAAGAGACTACTCTTAACCGTCCTTCTGCACCACAAGGGGTTTATATCTGTAAATAAGCAGGCCTGCCTATGACCATAAATCTTGTGCATTATTTGCACGTTGCATCCATCCGTTGCACGTTTACAACAGGGTCATAGAGCTGGGGTGTTCAAGGACATGGTGTTTGTTTTTTTGCAGATAGCATAGATGAAGTATATGCCATTCAATGGCTCTGGTTACACAGAGGGCTGCAGTCTGTTGAGATATGGCAGCTACCTTTGAATAGGGCCATTCAGTAGTATAAAAGACTGTTATGGCTGTGGGGTTTGGTGAAGAGGAGAGCGGCGGAGAAGGTGGAAGGGGACTAAGGATCTGCGGAACTTAATGTATTGTTGTAAAATAGAAAAGAGACTACTCTTCAGCCATCTATCTGCTCCACAATGGCCACATGGCCTTATAAAAATACTTTCTTCTACTACATCTTTCAGCCCTACATCCTATTGATCTTGCCCAAAGTACTCTATACTCCAATATGGTCTGCACCACTGCTATTGCCAAGGCCCAAAAGGATGTAAGTATTCTGCTTAGTGCAGCAAGTAGTGGACATGGTGGCTGCTTGGTGGCAGCAAGTTGCTCACCCACTGTAACAGTCTCTTTTCTCCTTGTCTTGTCAACACCAGTGTTGACCTAATATACCTAATTACCCCAGCACCTCCTCTCTGCCTCCTCTCCTCTCCATCTCACCCATTGAGTTATCCCTCTTGTTGAGCTGGTCATCACACCCACTCCACCATTACCTCCGATTCCTGATAGACCCTTGGTGCAATGGCTGCAGTCTAGGAAGTCCACCAGGACTAGCCCGGTTGGACAGAGGCAGTACAAATGAGGGCGGCACGGCTGTCCTCCCCGCCCTGGTTGGCCCATCTGGGTCAACACCAGTGTACCCCCGCAAATACATCCAGCTTCTCCCCCTGCCCAGCCTGCCTCCAGCCCTGCCTCAGCCCTGTCCCCCCCAGCCCTCACACTGTCTGCCGCCTCCAGCCCCGAATCCACCTGGGCGTCATACTTGGCATCCTGTTGGATTGCTTTTGCAGTGCACAGACAATACAGACAAACTTGGTGTGCAGCAGCAAGAACCTCAACTGAGCAAGCTGTAACTGTTATATGTATCAAAAGGCATAATTCCAGCACAGCAAACTGCAGTGCTTCCTCTTTTCTCATACTTCTTCTGACTCCCAGGATGGCTCGTGGACTGACATACTGCATTTGTGTTGTTGAGTGCTGGGTGGCATGGTTCACCTCCTATGGACAATGGCGAGGAGGTGTTTCAGCCAACCAATGGCAAGGTGGCAGTGATATTGGCAGAGACCCTCACAGGTTTGTGCAAGCAAGGCAACAAAGTTGTCAGTGCGTGATATCTGCAATACATCTATTGTTGTTGTACCACCGAAACATGCATTGTATCACCTTAAAATGCATACTTGCCCCCCACAATGTAGAGCTATAGGCTATTGTATAGTAGTGTG
>QZWS01000096.1:0-19666 GCA_004114245.1 Zoopage sp. CT-All
TCCTTTTTTTTTTTTTTTTTTTGCTCTTGTGCCAAAAGTTGTCATCAGCGGGCGCCTGACAAGCGCAGAACATGCGATCAAGTCTTCCCCTCCTCCCCGCCAGCTGAGAAAACTCTATGCTCTCAAGCAACTGTCATTGGCTCGTCGAGACGCGTTCGCTCGGCTCACCAAAGGTCTTCTGGGTCCTACGGGTTCATCTTCGCCTTTCGCTTTAGCCCTTTGTGTGCTATGCACAAGTGCAGATGGACCCAAGTCAGTGGCCTGGTGGTATGGAAACCCCTAACTGCTGCAAAGCAGCCTTGTTTACTTTCAAGACTTTTCCAATGACGAGACCATGCGTTTTGTGCAGCTACACATGTCCTTTCTTCCGCTAGCTGTGTGTAAAAAAAATACTCGATGCAGAGAATGGAAGAAGAAGAGGGTCTGCTCAAAAATGCGCATAAACAAGAGTCAGTGTATAAATACAAGTATGTATTGACCATACTATTGCTGCATGCACCAATGTTTGTTCTATGGGCCATGATGCTCTTACTGACACTGTGGTTATCGACAATGCCGTCCTCCCTCCCTTTCACATTGTTGGCATGCTCGCGTTAGTCCCCCAACCCCTCTTTTTTTTTTTTTTTTTTTTTTTTTGCCCATCAACTTTGTCTCCTTTAGTGTGATCCTAATCCGACATTCGGTGCAGCCTTCTTTCTTTATTTCCTCTCACATTGATCGACTGAGGAGGTTCTTCCCCTCGAGGCAATGAAAACAGACGAACGTCGGCCCATTCTCAAATCGAAAGACGTCCTGAAGCTCATTGTCTAGCTTTCATTTGGGGGAAAAAATAGGGAAGAAGGGAGACACAAGGAGATACAGACGGAGACAGAGACGGATGCGAGAACAGCGAGAGAGAGAGAGAGAGCTGCAGGACACCAGAAATAGGAATGTTGAACGAACAGAGTCGTCGTTCATGTGTTTAAAATACCATCTGGCGGCTCTATCTCGAGCGTCTGTCCTCTGTTGCAAGGTAGAGGAAAAGAGGGGTGTTTTGTTACGGTAGTACTGAGCCAAGTCGTCAAGGGCAAAAGTCCGCTCCATGAAAGGAGACGTGTTCAGTACCAAAATCAAGTGTGTCCAACAGTTTTTCCAATACCTTCAATTCGTGGCACAGAAGGGCCTTCCATCCATGCACCCTCTGTTGACGTTTGCCACTGGCATGTGTGGTATGTGTGTAACACATCAACAAAGGGCAAGCCTTGCAGAGGAACAAACAATGGTCCACGGAAGGAAAGACTAGATCTGTCTGCATCCAGCATGGAAGATGTGCGGAAAAGTTGGCGATTGGACTACGGGACGTAGGCTGGCTATCTGCATGGCTGACAGAGAACCTGAACAGCGATGTAACCACAGTGGGAGGGGACAGAAACGAAGCACCCGTTCGATATATATATTTGACAACCCACGACCCATGCAGGGCCGAGGTGACCAAGCAAAGGATAACCTGGGAGAGAGAGGAGAGAGAGCGATATAAAAACAGCGCAGGACACAGAGAACAGGAACGCAGGACCAATGCGAGGTAGCACATGCAGGTTATTTTGTGCATTTGGCCATGGTAGAAGGACATGGAAGCACGAGCTCGAACAGGACTGGACAAGAGACGACGGAGCAGGGGAGGAAGAGGAGGTAGAGGAGGCGGACAACAATGAGGAGACACAGGTCTGAAGAGGACGACGCACGGAATGGATGAAACTCGATCCGATAGCGAGGTACAAAATGTATACACATGGGAGCATGGGGAAGCGGGGGAGAATGCTGTTGTGTCGTCTATTTTGTCTTTTCGTTCTTTCTTGTTACTTCTCACTTTCTTAACAGGAGCATCAGCCCAACCACGCCCTCATACTGCTCACTGTTCTGCAGCTCTGCAGTTCTCTCTTTTGTGTGTTTCCATTCCCTTTTTATTGAGCCACACTCGACAGCCACGCTGCCCGTGGCCTGGCCGCAGACTCGCTTTTGACAGCACCATACCCAGCCTTGTATGCAGCCCTATATGCAACCCGACATATTCTCTCCCTCGTCCACCGCCTAGTTCTGTCAGTGTCTTTTCCTCGTCTTGTACTATACCAGACAAAGCACATTGACTTTGTAGCCATCTCATACCCGCACTGTGCATTTGCATTTCACACCTCATTCACCTCCAGCCTGCGACCCAGACTCCGCAGATCCCACAAGCTAGCATACCCTCGCTATTCCAACTTCACACATACACCTTCATATCGTTTTACCCCCTTGCTGCAACGCCTCCTGAACTAGATATAAAGGCTCTACAAAGAGGCAAAAATGGACACGGATCGTAACACGGCCCCGGATGACGGTGCAGGGTCAGGGGCTGAGCTTCCGTCGGCCGCAGTTTGGGCAGCAGGACTGTTTGCCTTCAGCTCAACCCTGATCTCGTTGGTTGCCATCTGGATGCAGCTCAAGAACTATCGAAAGCCGGTATGGCCCATCTTCTCAGCAGCACTTGCAAAGGGAGCGAAAACAATGTCCAACCATGTGCTCACGCGAGCTTGATCTTTCTCCTAAATCCCTATCCTCCCGTCTTGTGGCTATAGCTGTTGCAGCGCTTTGTGGTTAGGATCCTGTGGATGTAAGTAAAGAGGCTAGCACATTGATGAAGAAAAAAAGAGAACTGTTAACCAGACGGTGGATACTAACTCTTGTTCCACCTGCATCGTAGGGTTCCTATCTTTGCCATTTCGTCCTGGATCTCCTTAGTGTCGCTGGACATGGCGTTTTACGTGGATGCGTTCCGTGACATATACGAGGTAATGGGGGGGTGGAAGTCTCTCCGCTTTTTGATACTAGGGCTCGCTCTCGTCTCGTGGGTACTAAATCTGCGATGGCGCGCTGTTCTTTCATTCCAAACGAGTATCTAGGCATTTGTCATCTACTGCTTCTTCAGCTTACTTGTTTGCTATCTTGGCGGAGAGCGGTCATTGCTGGTCATGCTTCATGGACGACCCTATACAAAGCATCTCTGGCCAGTCAGTCTATGGTCCAAGGAGATGGATGTGAGTGTGAAGAACGATGATGATGGAAAATATTGCAACTGTCGTCATTATTCTCGACTTGACCCCCACTGAACCTTTGATTTTTTTTTTTTTGATATTTTAGGTGGGCGATCCTTATACGTTTCTCTTTATCAAGCGCGGAATTCTGCAATATGTTTATGTTAAACCAGTACTGGCTGCGGTGACCATGCTGCTCAAGTCCAATGGCGCCTATAATGACGGATCGATCTCGCTCAGGTCTGGATACTTTTGGGTATCATTCGTCTACAATCTGAGTGTGTGTCTGAGTCTCTATTGCCTCGGGATGTTTTTCATGGCTACACAGGATGACCTTGAAGAATTTCGGTAAGAATCGTTGTGTCCTGCCGGCGGGCGATGTGCCCTTGCGAGAAAAAAAACCTCCCCGCCCCTCGTTTCTTATGCACATGCGTCCATTCATATTGCGTAAATATTTTAGGCCAATTCCAAAGTTCCTATGTATCAAGGCGGTAAGTGGAGGCGGACGAGAAAGGGGTAGATTAGCGCAACATTCTGACATTTCAAGTAGCTCACGATATCTGACTGCAACTGATCGTTTTTTTTATATCCGTTCTGGTGTCTCTAGATCATCGCAATGTCTTTCTGGCAAGGCTTTGCTATTTCATTGCTCATCTCGACTGGAATTATGAGTAATACTTCGCCCGACACAGCAGTTGCGATTCAGGACTTTTTGATCTGCCTAGAGATGATTCCCTCGGCACTAATGCACTGGTAAGCGGTCGCATTTTTATGGGCCATCGAATGGTCCTCCTAGGCACTGATCACGATCTCACCCCACGCCTTTGTTCTGACGCGGCCGGTTTTTTCTTTTTACTCTTCAATATTGATAATTTTATGTAGGTATGCATTTTCTCATAAGGACTACACTGAACTCGACATTCACTCGGCTCGGATGCCCATTTATTATGCAGTCAGGGATGCTAGTGGCATCAAGGACATTATCCAGGATTCGCTAGAGACCCTCAAAGGAACGCGCTTCACCTACAGGACCTTTGAGCCATCAGAAGGCGTGGCCACTGTGGGCATGAGTCGCTCAGGGCGCATCATGGCTGGCCTTCGTTATACGGGTGGAGGCGCAGCCAAGTACTGGTTGCCAGATGCCGACAAGATCAACAGGGATGGTCTTGGTGGCGAAAACTCTGCTTCTTTGTCTGCCAGTATGGGAGCGACGCCTAGTCACATTCGACCTGATTATCCGCATAATCCCCATTCATACAGTCAGCAGGTCTTCAGCAGCAGTTATACGGAACGCGCCCCCAGTTTGTATTTCGCGGACGTGGACGAGCAGGATGATGATGGCATGGAGGAACTGTATGATGCTTCAAAGCAGCTGAAGTTTGGCGACTACAACTTTCCTGCAATTGATGTCTTTGACCCGAAGCGATCCAAGGAGAGCGACCGCCGGAAAATGGCAAGGAAAAATAAGAAGAAGGCTCGTCAATACGGAGAGACGTCATCGTTGCTTGGTGGTGGAGGACTCTTATCTGCACGCGATGGCGTGGATACTAGCGGAGAGACGCGGCCACTCATGAGCGAATCGGGAAGCAGAGGGGCGATGTTTGGACAGTCAGGATGGGATTATGGCCGCTCAACAGTCGATGTCGATGAAACTGACGATAAAGAGTCGGGTGCGCAGGGGTCATCGGCAGCGCTGAGGGAGGGATGCGTGGATAACGTGAATGGATATGTGCCAGACTCGAAGAGCAAGCGGAAGAAGGGATCTCATCCACCGTCAATACCGCCAGCACCATCGACTTACCAGGTGAGCCAAGCCAACAACAGCCATTATGGTGGTGCTTACGATACGTATGGATTTGGATATCAGTCGTATCAGCAGCAAGGTCAACGACCGCAATCCAGTCCCGAGATAGACGAGCGCGAGTCCCGAGGACCCATGTTTTTCTTTTTGTAATAAGTGCCAAGGCGGCGCAAATAAAATCTCATCTACACTGCCTTCGACGCTAGTGATCAGTGTAAAAGCATTTTTTTTTGGCAGCGCACGGCCCCACTGTGAAGTGTAGAGCCCTTTAAGTTCGAGTTTTCACACTTCAGCATTCGTCCCCACAGGAGAGATGCAACAGCAAAACTACTTAAAGGAGACCATGGCGGAATCACAGCACGATGAACACCTCTTTGACGAAACTGAAGATCAATACGAAATCCAATGGCCTCACCTCTCATCCCCGTCTTACTCCTCCTCTCGCCCCGCACCGCGATGGATTCCCATCCTAGCACCAACGCAAGTCCTGGTCTTTCCCGACTTTTTGGCGCAACAGGACACGCGTTCGCTGATCGACTATATCCAACAGCAGATGAAGATTCAAATCGATGATAAGATAGACCCGACCCAACCACGGAAACCTCCCGTGCCTCGACCAGGTTATGCATTTCGGGACAATGACAGGATTCAACTGGATTCGAAAGAGTTTGCGGCTATGCTCTGGAACAAATGCGGGTTGCGGGATCGATGGACCGAACTTTGGGAGCATCCGAAATGGGGTCTCGAGACTGTTCAGGGCGAAAGCATTGTAAGTGGGTGGAATGTATTCATGGCAACCATAGAGTGTTTTCTCCCTGCTCTTGTTGTGCGCATCAACTTGCGGATTCACTGATTATGAAGAAACCCCCCTTTTCTTGCGTGAAGACTTCAGGTCCCAGGAACAAAAAGAGAGTTCGCCATGCTATAGGACTGAGTCGCAATATTCGGTTCTACCGATACCAGCAAGGTCAGTCCTTTGGAGCACATTACGACGAGTCTGTGATAGAGCCGGATCCGAACGACGAGGGCGACGCCGTCTCAGAATACACAGTGTTGATCTATCTCAATGGCGAGCGGGACTCGGACCTCATAGGTGGTGAGACCGTGTTTTATCCAAAGGGCAAGAAAAAGATACCTCATACAACAACAGCAGCAGCGTCCAAGTCCAATTCAGGAACTACTGCTGGGAAGCAGGCGAAAAGGGGCTCCAAGGCTACTACTGCTGTGCCAGCGGAAGGAGCAAGTGCGGGAGGAGGAGGAGGATTGTCGTATTCACTCCCGAATGGAGGTGTGGCGGTAAAACCAGAGCGCGGGCTGCTCCTGGTTCATAAGCACGGAGACGACTGCATGCTACACGAGGCCTTGATGGTCGACCGTGGCTACAAGTACGTGTTGCGCACGGATGTTATCTACGAGCCCTAGTTCTGTATCCGAGGTGCGAGAAAGTGGGACGAATAAACAGTCCAGTCGTGGTTGTTATTTAATCAAGCCACCCAAAAAAAAAAAAAAAAAAAAAAAAAGACAAGTGTGCACCTGGCTGGCTCTCGTAGGCATCAAACTGCACTTCTGCATCTCAGGACAGGACTCTGAATCGTAGTGTCTCGACTCCCCTCACCTTCTCGTCTTCTCTCCTCTTCCCTTTCTCACTCTCCTCTCCTCTCCTCTTTCCTCTTCTACTGCCACCACAGCTTCACTTGCCATGGGAAAGAAACAGTTTATCGACCGGAAGAATGCCCGCCATTTCCACTTGGTCCATCGCTCCCAGCGAGACCCGCTCTCAAGAGACGAGTCTGCGCCGCAGCGAGTCCTGAAGGAGGTCATCCCCGCCAACCTCATCGGAAAGGTCGCTGTGCCTCAGGAAGAATTTGACGGAGACAACTACTCGGACGACGACGACCACGAGAACCTCTTTGGCGAGACAGGAGAGCAGGACGGCATCAACTACGGCACATACGATCGCACGAACGAAACTGTCGAACTGCTCGAGGCCCCCTCTGCCTCTGCTGCGGCTTCCAAGAAGAAGAAGCCGAGCGCTTCCAAGAACGAAGCGTAAGCAAAAGCTCTTCCCATTATCAAACCTCTTCTCTTCCCCCTTGTTACCTTCGCCACTGTCTGTTCTACAACGGGCCGATCTATCCAGTATCACTAACAATTGAAGCGCCATCTCGCACTTATAGAAAGATCGGAGAGGCCGCATTGTTGGGTTTGGTCGGTGAGGACTTTAACGATGGATCGTACGACTACACACAGCATTTCAAGGAGATCGGTACGTCGTCCGAAGGTGTCTTCATGGCCGCACCCAAGGTAGCTGCTCAACAAAAGAAGGCCGCCCAGCAGTCTCGCGGAATCCAGTTCACAGACGCTGCCGCTGCAGAGGAAATGGCCAGGGACCCGCTCGCAACCACAGCCGCCAGTGCCAGCAAAACCAGCAAGGGTCTTCGCTTGCCCTCAGGAGTGCTGCCTTCGAGAGAGGAGTTGGATTTCGCAGATGTTTACCAGAGTGCCGTCCCCATGGGTCTTCAGCCCGACATGCCCTACGACATTCGAGAGACCCTCGAGGCCTTGGAGGACGAGGAGTTTGTGGACGATGGTCTGGATGACTCGTTCTTTGATCAATTGGATGGCGACGATGGTGACTTCGGCGATGAAATCATTGAAGAGGACTACGAGGACGAGGACGGCGAGGAAGCTGCGGGATGGGAGGCAGATTTCAAAAAGTTCAAAAAGGCACAGAATTACGGTTCCGACAACGACGACGATTCATTCGAGGGATCCGACGACGGGTACAGTGAGACCTCGCGGTCGTCTCGCCGCCCGGCCGGTGCCTCTGCCTCGACCTTTTCCATGTCATCCTCCGCCATGTTCCGTAACGAGAACTTGACGTTGCTCGATGACCGATTTGACAAGATTGAGCGCGAGTACGAGGACTCGGACGAGGATTCGGATGAAGAAGGACAGGATTTCAAGGGCGAGGAACTGCGAAAGGACTTCGATTCGATTCTGGACGACTTCTTGGACAAGTTTGAGATTGTTGGGTCCAAGATGGTCCCCAGGTTAGAGGGTGCCACCTCCGAGAATAAGCTGACGACCATCCGAAATGCAATGCTAGTCGACGATGGTGAGGAGGAGAAGTCCATTGCGACGACTGCAGGAGGCACGAAACGGTCGACCAAGAAGAATCTGGATGATGACATGGCCACAGAGTTGCAGACCGACTTCAGGAGTAGGGCCGAGAGGATGCGTGACAACTGGGACGTGCAGACGATTCTGAGTAAGTTTGGTGTCCATGGTGTACAACTTCAGAGAGCAGTTGCCATATTTTGATCCTTGGTCAATTGTTATTTACTCGTTCATTTTCAACGTCATTTCAATTAGGCACATACTCAAACCTGGATAACCACCCTGGCATGATCAAGGAGCAGCCCCGTCGCAGGATACACATCGATCCCAAGACAGGCATGCCTGTCGTCACAGAAAAATTGTCCAAGAAGGCACTACAGCGCCGCCAGGAGGTCGCAGACGCTGCAGCAGCTGCTGAGCGGGGCGAAGGAGACTCCGACGACGATGAAGAAGGATCAGACGATGGATCAGAGGAGTTTGAGGCCGAGAACCTGGGCGTCAAGCGCAACAAGGCAGAGTCAAAAGAGGAGAAGAAGGCACGAAAGGAGGCCATCAAGCAGGAAAAGAAGATTCGCAGAGAGACCAAGAAGGCCACCAAGACGGCATTCGCATCAGAGAAGTCGAGGCAGGAGAAGGTCATGAAGAACGTCAAGAAAGGTCAGGGCGTCACGCATCTGGACTAAGCACTCTTTTTGTTGCAACTACACCGCTCTCTTTCTTTTCTTACCAATTCGCTCCTAGTCCTTTCATCTGCATTGCATACACTCTCCCACCTCTGCTCGACTTCAGCAGCTCTTTCTCTCTCTCCGTTCTGCATTTGTAAAAGATATCATGAAGTTCAATATACACACTGCATCACTCGATATGTCCGTGACTTTAGAATGCCGCTATTTGAAATACTGCGAAAAGCGTGTGCGCGCGAGCGTGGATTGAACTTATGCCTGGCTCCATAGATACTAGTTCGCCTCATCCGTCAAGTCGACGACTTCCAACTCGTGAAGATCCTCATAATCGTCCAGATCCAGGCTAGTACTACACTCCTCATCCGGGTATTTGAGCCCCTCGTTCTCATTTTCCTCCTCTCCCCCCGACTCTTCTTCGTCTACTCCAAAGTGCTCTGCAAAGTCGACATCCAGTGCATATTCGAGCAATTGCGCTATGGCTTTAAAAGTCAAGCGCTTGGGCTTCTTCTCCGCACGTGGCACTCCGCTTCTTAGAGACGCATTGTCCTCCATACTCTCCATATCACAGTTGGCTTCGGTGCCTTGGTGGTTGCTTTGGCGAGCCTTGTCCTTTACAGCGTTCTCGTCAATATCATAACCCAGTTCCGCCTCCATTCTTTTCGCATCCTCCGCAAACCACTCAAACAGCTCCGAGAAGGCCGACGAACACGACGACATGGCCGGTTGAAGGCACCTCTCACCCACCGAAGCTGCGCGTTGACGGTCACTGTCCTCTGCCTTATTAGAGGGGGTTTCTTTCATCGGGCGCTGGTCGGAATCAACGTCTACACAATCCAAATCCAAGCGCACCAACCCGTGTATCAATTCCTCGTACAACTTGTGTACCTTTCGCTCGTGCCGCGTCAGGCGTGGAATGACCACTTCGTAACGTCGAAAAAGATTAGATAGTTCGATGCCTAATCGACAACATCAAAAAAGTAGGCTGCTTAGACAAACATCAGATCAGCAGCAAGAGGGATATCTTACAGCATGGGTATAGTTTACGATCTGTACCTCGCTGCACAGTTTTTGGAGGCATGCCTGCCATTGCTGCACACGCAGGGCCAAGGGACGCAGGTGTTTTCCCGCGTATCACGCGGAACAGGAATGTCGCCTCAAGGCCATTGCGCTCTTGATAGACCTCCATGGTGTACAGCGAAATGGGCAGCGTCAAATCCAACAGCTTGTTCTCAAACAGCTCATGAAAGTGGGTTGTTGCCAGCACTTTAGGCCGGTCCCTCGATGGGATGTTTGCAAAGTGTTCAATCAGGCCACAAAACAAACCGGCGCCATCTAATAGATAGATTGTCCGTTGGAACTGTTACTAACCTATCCCTTGAGTCAAGTGTGGTTGCAGCGAGTCCCACAGTGTTTACCAGTTGCTGTGGTCCCTTTGCCAAACTCATCCAGCGCTATCAAAGACCGTCTAGTGGCCATCCTGAGTGCCAATGTCACCTGCTGTAAATCTGTCATGAATGCGCTTTGTATCTATAAATCAAGTAGATGTGCAAAGAGGAATAGACAATTGAGTACTAGACTATTTACAAATCCCCAAGCAGCACAAAATACGGAACGCTGTTCTTACACTAGATACCGTCTCTCGAGTCTGCATGCGTGTCAGAATCTTGTCCGTGATACCCACGACGGCCGAATCTGCAGGTACGAAACTACCAATATGTGCCATGAAGGTGATCAGGGCCACCTGTGGTCATAATCGGTGAAAGTATTAGCCTAACGTATTCGTTGTCGACAGCGACGCTCACGAGACAAGAGAAGGTAGCTACGCACCTGTTTGAGATAGACACTCTTCCCTGAGCTGTTGGCGCCGCTTAGGATAATGATATCATTCTCGACTCCGTTCTCATGACGCTGACAGTGGGACTGACCCTGTCCAGCAGTGGCTTCTGTGCTCCCAATGCCTTCGGTACCAGTATCAACATTGGCAATGCGGTCGGAATGGTCCCCAAGAGCAGTATCATTAGCAACAAAAGAGTTGACGACGAGCTCTTGTAGAGGATGCCTACAATGCACACAAATGTTTCTTCAAGTTAGACATGGTTTTCACATTTGCATTTGGCAAGACAAAAGCAGGGTATCTTACCGGCCATTCACGATCCTGAGAATGTTTTGCTCGGTCATCTTGGGACGCCGGTAATTCCTTAGCCGCGCCACTTGGCCCAACGATACAAGTCTATAAAGCGGTCAATTGAAGGCTCCTCAGATTTTTTCCGGCATCATTGCATTCAGCTCGACTCAAGCATTGCCTTACACATCCAGCTCCGCGCAGAGATCACTGCAAGTGACAAGAAAGTATCGGTGTTCCAAGATGCGCTCTTGAAGTCCATGCATAATGTCAATCTCGCGATCTAATGGTTATACAACGAGTATTAATAGCATGTAAAAATCCGCTGTGAACTTCCATGTTTCAGGAAGGATCATAAATGAACTTGCCTACAATCAGCCCATGAATGTCTCCGAGGTGTTCATCCAGTTCTGCAGATAAATGACGCATCGTCAGAGTGACAATTTTTGTGCGATCTCAATTACACCAGCACAATTTCACCAAAGACAATAAACTACCTCGCATAGAGCTGTTCTTGTAATACACAGTGCTATCAGTACAAAACTTAGAAGCCGCGGAGATAGCATTTGGTTAGTCTCACACCCCATCCATTTATCAGACTACGCAATTGCCACATCAAAGAATTCTGAGGGATTTGTACCTGATAGCTCAGGCCAGCAAGGCAAAAGTCTTGCTCATTCTTCCAGTTGGGGTTCCTGGGGACTGTGATAAGGTACCCCAGCTGTGGGAAATAGATGACGTTGATGACCGAAGCGAAATCTGAAGGGATGGTCATACTGATCTCTTTTGCAATCTCGGACAAGAAACTGTCCAATCCGTGGTATGTTTGTCGCATATGATCCAATTCTTCGTCGACATTGTGCTTCACAACACAGCGACCTTCAATGACACTCTCGTCAAAATCTACCTGCAAAAGAGCCAGAGTAACACTTTTTGAATGACTTGCTCGTCGTCCACCGCCATTGACGAGCGTTGTACGGCACTTACCACATCATTGATGTTGGCCCCAATATCCATCAGGTCTTTGACGGTAAAGAACTGGAGGATCTAAAAGAGGACCGGTTGAATACTGTCAGATCTAAATAGAACAGCGCCTGACATTATCATAGTTCGTCATGACTCAAAGAGAAGAACGATAATTACATGCGAAATGATGGGTGCTTCGCCGACAAAGATTTCTCTTGAGACGTGACATATCTTGAGGCAGTAGTAGACAAACTTGAATTCAAGGGCAGTGTTAAAAAGCGACAACGTATAGCTTTTTTAAGCCGAAATGACAGGAGCAAAGGTTTGCCCTTTACCTGAAGTATTGCCTGCCATTCAGTGATTGTCGCTTTCCGTGGCAATGCCTGAAGAAGTCTGGGGATGTTTTTAATATGCGACAGACCATCAATGAGCTGTCCAATGGTCGTCTGATTTTCGGTGCGCGTAAAGCATTCCACGGTCTGATGACGCGCGTGCAGGACTGCAGAGTCAGTTGAAGGCCTGAGGAGCCATTGCTTCATGAGGTAGCGACCTTGTGGCGTTTTCGTCTGATCCAAAACTCCTAAGTATAGAGACGGATACTATTAAGGATTGGTTCCAGAGTTTTAAACAGCACAATGATGGAAGAATGCATACGAATGGGCCTTACCAAAGAGCGATAACCCTTCCTTGCGACCACGAATGCTAGTGTGCATACTGGGATGCGTCTCGTCCTCGAATATCTGTAGCGAACTGTGTATTTTCAAAGTAAGCCAGGGTTCTCTACAATAACAGCTACATTCTCGTTGCCCAGCTGATGCTTTTACTCACCTTAAAGTGTTTGGATTGACGAACATGAACGAATCGCTATATCATGGTAATTATGGTAGTGCAATTAAAACACTCCTTCCAATACAGCCCCACCCATCGATTGTTCGTGTTGCGAAAAGGCCTCGATGCGCGTTGATACATACATGACAAAAGATTCGACGGAAAATATCATGAGCGACTGCCCGCTCCTGCTAGACCGCTGTGAAGGACCCTGCCTGAACAAAAAACTGATAATAGCTCCTGCACTTGCAACCTGCTTTGCACAGCTCACATAAGCGCTCAGTCACTTGAATTATCGCCGCGTTCACATGGCTTAGTACCACGGTCATATTCCACTTACGCCTTCCGTGCTTTGGATATCGATCAGATTTGACAAATGAATCTGTGCATCTCGTTGCGAGGATTCGTGCATCTCCGACGAATGCCGTTGCGTGCTTGTAATTTCCAGACCTCTGGAAGAGGTGGAGCCTCCTCCGGAGTTTGCCATATGTATTGATACAGAAATGAGCTTGGATTTCGCTGTTGAATACGAGAAGTCGCTACCCGAAAGCACCTCAACCTTGGTTTCTTCGCCAGTTTCTAAGCGTTCGGCGGAGCAAAATATTAGAGGAGGTTTTGCCACAAACAGACATTATGATGTATCACACCATTACAGTATCGCGGCTGGACGTACCACTGAATCGGAGCGCGTCCATGACGACATCGTCCAAGCGCGAGCTTGACAAGATCAAGGTCGGTCGAATCTGCACTTTGACTGTTGTTACAACCCATTCATGTAGCTTTTAGATCAGCTTGTACTTTTTTTCACGCATCGAGACTGACAATGCTGCTGCGACAAAAATTACACATACTCGATTCGACGATCTCTAAAGAGCTGCACTCCACCACATCCTGCATCACATACAGCTTTGCCAAGTGGCCGTCATAGTATGCGCAGCCCAACGTGCGGCCCCGCATGCTGACCGCCAGTATTATCTAGTAAACAAGAAAAAAAGTGCATCAAATAAAGGACGAGCCATATACTGTTGAGGACGGGTCACTCAACCATTCCTTTCAAATGCATGTAAGCTTACCTCTGGTCCAAGAGGTGCCTCTGACAAGATCTCCAGATCGTCCGACAGCTGAGCTTGGAGTCGCTGAGAACTCTGTCGAAACTGATCTGTCCAGTTATTCGAGCTTGTTGTCTGAAAATCAGATGCTGCCGGGCGTTGGCATTTTCGTCGCCGTTGCTCTTGCCGCGCCTGCACTCGGCTAAATGTGCTAGAAGCGCTAGGACTTATAAAGTAGGCGTGCTGCCCATGGCGCTGATGCTCTTTGTATGGCGAACTTGAGGCAAGCTTTGACGGCTGGGTTCCAGTCGCTATCGAGTTTCTTCTTGATAGACCTGATACTGAAGAAAGCGAAGGTGATACCTGACTTTTGCCTGTTCTCGCAGACTTCGAAGGTGCGTAGCTGGCTCCCACATTAGAATTATCCGCCATCCCACGCGACTGAGTTGCGTACGGCTGTGAAGGTGAGCACACAGAGGCAGAGGAGCTGGAAGTGCCAGCGATCAGCGGCGGTTTGTGTAAATAAACTGCGGGCGAGGCAGGCGCAGAGGCGCCGCCACTGTAGCCTTGCGATCGCACGGCTGTTTCTCTTGATTCTGATACTTGGTCCAGAAGTGGTGTCGGTAGCGGAAGAAGAGGTGGCGTGGGGGTCTGTGGAGAGTTAGAGAATGAGCCAGAGGCAACAGCGCTAGGGAGGGTACGGCCATGGCCAAGGATGTGGTGCGGCAGCATGGTCTTTGCAGGAAGGGCAACTGGAAGGGTAACAAGATGGGCAACAGGATGGGCAAAAGGAAAGAGAGCGGCAGAGAGCAAAGAAGGCGGCGAGAGAAGGACAGCGAATCGCATTTTATAGTAAAGCTAGATTACATGACAGCCAATTATGATACAGCCTGCGGAAATAAGTATGTTCGCAAGAAAAGGGCGAGCTAGGGTATCGAGAACGCAAAAAGGCAACATTGCCAAAAGAAACTGAAAGCAACTCAGCTCCGGCGGAACCGCTGCATCTCATCTGGGAACAGGACCTTGTCCCGCAGCTCGCGGGGGAGGTAGCGGTGGAGGAGCGACTCCAGCGACACCTTGTCGTTCGTAAGCCGGAGTCTGTCCATGAGTAGCTCGACATCCGACTCGTCAATCGTCCTCCTGCCTGCATGCTCTGCATACGCCGCAAGATCATTCGAGGCTTGCTCCAGGAACTGGTGGGACCTATTAGTAAGAAAGATATAGGGGCAATTGCTCATGGTGAGATGAAGATGACTAACCACTCACTAGTACCGAGAACCCCTTCAACAATTACATACCCCTCCATGATGACGGCCATGGCCTCTTGGGACACTCTGCTGCGTGAAAAGGTATTGACATGTTGTTTCTGAAGTGCTGCTGGCATAGACGGGACTGGGACACCCGCCTTTGATAGTCTAGAGAGAAAAAAATTCGTCGAACAAGGTCAGCAACAGCTCTCTCCTCGAACGGATCAAAGAACAAAGAAATATCCTTTTCGACCAAACTTGCTTACCGCACTGTCTTCTTGGTCTTTGGGAAGATCGTCGGCAGCACATTCCCATTGGACATGATGCCCAGCTCGCTTGGAAAGTCGTCAAAGTACTGCACGCCAGATGGCCGCTGCCGTTCCTCATGTTCTTGCAACTCGACATGATCTTCATCTGGCACATGCACATAGTCCTCCTCAAACACTTCCTGATCTCCTTCCACCCGGCCTGCGAGTTCCGGCCCTGGTTGTTCCTCCAAATCCAAGTCTGGAGTATGCCTCTGTTGCTCCTCCATGGGCCGATCCTGCGGGTCCTGATCATTCTCCTGCTGTGCCATCGTCATATCGAAAAATTCACTGACCAGTCCTTCGGCATGTTCCACGTCTGCGACAGGCTGTTGCTGTTGATCCTGAGAATCCAAAACGCCGCGCTCGTTCTCGTCGTCGGGTATATCCTCCCATCCTTCTTCCTCCAAGTTCTCGTCCGTTTGCTGCTCTGCTACTAAGTGATGCACGTCCCCAGCATCACCGTGCATCTGAATATCCCGCGCACTCAGGTCAGTTGATCTTGGCCCTCCCTGTTGCTGCTGCAGGACTTGATCAGCCGACAATGTCTGTTCATCTTCAGACCCCTGCTGACTCACTGACAACGCCAGCGTTATTCCCGGCGCTTCCGAGCCGGTAGAAAGTGATTCTGGATCAATCGTCATTCCTGATGATGCTGGCTCTACCAGCGATCCGTTAACGCCTTGACCTTGGGCCCGGACTTCCTTAGCTCCTTCGTCTCCTTCACCATGACCTTGTTCGAGCTCCTGCTCATTATCCACTCCATGGAGAGATCCAGTAGTGAGGTCTTCCAAGTGCAATGGTCGCTCTTCCAACTCGATCTGGTGCAAAAAAGGATCCGTCATATCGTGCTGAGACAAGCGATGTTCTCGAGTATCGTCATCGTCTAACAAGCCATGGACTTTTTCGCCCGCTATTCCCATACCAAAAGATCCTCTTCCGCTGAAGCGCTGGTTCCTGCCAATGCTCAACTCAGCCTCCCAAAGCTTGTTAAAGTCCTCAGGATCAAGGAAAGGATTGTTGTCCCTGAATTTGTCAAAAGCGAGTCGTTTTTCAACAGACATGGCATTGCGATCCAGTGAGCGCGACCCTGAACGCTTCTCGGCGCCAAAATCAGGTGCTGCAGGAATCAGGTCTCTATCGCTCGGCGTTTGAAACTGCATTGTTTTGGGTGTCTTTGGTGTCAATTTTTTCCACTGGTCGCTTCCTGGGATAGGTTCTCTCTCTGGAGAGGGTTTTCGAGGTTGGTTAAATCCTGGGACTAAAATTCATAGAGTAGGTGTAATGTAAGAGTCCGAAATGGTCGCTTTTCCGTCGTTTTCTCGCCAACTAGTCATTTGAATTAACTTAATTACCTCGACTCAGCGCTCTGAGGATATTAATGGGCGAGTGCTTTTCTCGTCCTGATTGTCCAAATCGAGTCGCTTCATGGATCAACTTGTTGATGCGGGCTTGATGAGCATCAGCCATGGCCTTGAAGGCCGATGGTTTGACGTTCGGATTCATGGGTTTGGATCGACGCCTCGGTGTCCGGCGCCTCGGTGTTGTGTGAGATGTACTTTCTCTTCTCGGAGTCTGGGGGGCACTGACAAGTAATGCAGAGTCCAGCTTTTCTGCAAGTTGATTGTCGGTGACTTTATCCTGCTCCTTTCCTGGCCGACTCAGGTTCAAAATATCGAGCAAATCCTCGTCCGCGACCGGTCGCCGTGTGGTCGGTGAGGTGGTCAAGTCCCTTCCAAATATGACTTCTCCCATGGCGCCAATATTCCGACGACGTAGTCCAGTTTTCTGCTTTTTAGGGGTTGTAGGTGGGTTCACTGATTCCTATTTGAAAAAGACAGAGAAGACACAAAGTGCACTGTCAGACCGGTTGATGGACGTTGATGTTGTTCTCGGCCTTCCTTTGACACAGACAACACTGGCTTGGAGGGTGGCATTTGTTTCCTACCCTTGCTTCCGTTTGATTGTCATTGATGCTAGTTCTTTTGCGACTGGCAATGAATGCTTCCGTAATAGTTTGCTGCTCAAATTGCTGGTTATGGTTTTGTAAACTGGATTCCGTGTCTCTGCCTACGACGCTTCTAAGTGTTGCACTCGGCTGGACCTCGACGCTTGTCAGATGTAGTTGCTCAAACAAATCCAGGTCCACGACGGTCCTGCGGTTGGAAGATGACCTGAATGCCTGTTCCATGGGGCCATAGTTGGGTCTTCGCAATCCCGCCCCAGCCGGTCTCACCCGTTCTCTCGAGGTCAACTCCATCTGGGATCAATGGGTCGGTCAGCAGGTAGTGGTTGTGGTTGTGGTTATAAATGACGCCAATGAGTTTCAAGGTTCATGTATGGCATGGATTTTTTTAAAAAAAGTCATGACGTCACGCGCCGCGGGCTGCTCCAATGAATGGGTCGCGACACAGTGTATCGCGGCTGCAGCTACGTGCACAGGAAGCCGTAATCGCACCGCCCAACCACGACAGATAAGGATATCAGTGTGACGGATGTCATGGACGAGGCGGTTACATTTGACTGATGCTCGTTCAGCCCTATTTTGAGTGATAGGGAAACACTGTTATAGATCTGTCTGTTTTCAAGATTCCTTTCGGTAGTTCATGAGTGAAAGCATGCTCATGTTTATTTAGGGGCGTGGGGAGCCAGAGAAAAAGAATGCATGCCATAGCGCATGAACAAAGAAAAGGCGCATGGGAACGTGCAAGGGCGTGGGTGCCAAAACGAAAGAAAAAAAAGGATGTAAGCACAGCGCATATGAGTAGAAAAAGGGGCACGGAACGTGCAAGGATGTGGGGAACGTGCAAGGATGTGGGAACGTGAAAGGATGTGGGGAACGTGAAAGGATGTCGGGAACGTGAAAGGATGTCCGGAGCGTGCAGGGATGTGGGCAGCGAGAGAAACAAATGCATAGTGCATGAATAAAGAAAAGGGGCATGGGAACATGCCACGGCGTAGATCACAAAGAGAAAGAACAGCGTATGGTACCGTGCAGAATATAGCACAACGCATGAACAGAAAGAAGGGGCATGAGAACGTGCTGTAGTCTGTACACCCGAAAGTATGGCGGACAGGGATCTGCGGTGAAGCACAACCACCTGCACATTATGCGCATTGGGCGCTTACATCAGAGTAGACCAGACCGGCGAGAAGCGCTTACACCCATAGGTCCCAGGCCAAAAGAAACAGGACTTCGATATAAAAGGCCCAAATTCCTGTTCTTACAACTTTTTCTACACCTCACCCCCTGTTCTTGCAACCTTCTCTACACTTCATCCCATCATTTACCACAGGTACGACAAAGCAACTTCCGAAAACACGTCCTTTCAGTCGTCTTTGTTTTACGTTTGCAAACATTTCGGACCAACTCACTTACTTTTATGTTGTCCAATCAACATGATGTCTAGGTTCATCAGTATGTTCAAGCTCCAGTTGTCACTCCTTTTGTCGCTGGCAATGGTCGCGGCCGTGAACGCCGGTCTATGCGTGCGATACGGAGAGAGGTGCCCAGTTGGACACCATCCCGAGAACGAACCCATGATCTGCCGCGATATGGGCTTCGCTCCTGAGTATCGCGAGCTCTGTGTCCCCTATCCCGACGCACCTGAGTGCGTACGAAAGTCTGAGAAGTGCCGCAAGGGGTTTCACCCCGAGGGCGAACCTGACATCTGCCGCAACCTGGGCTACCCAAGCCAATATAATCTGCTCTGTGTCCGTGGAGACAATGCCCGTGCTCGATTCCAGAACCACTGGCTCCTGCAGTAAAAGATAGAGATTCACGTCTCTTTTATTTTGCCTCCCTACGTCGGCTCGTTTCATCTCATGTGCTTTTTTCTTGTGTCTTGTTGGCTTGCTTTACTCTTTTCACTTTCGGGTTCACACACTCAGCATGATCAAGGCGGACAATAAAACAGATTCTTTGCCATGTCTCTTATGTCTTTTTCTATCTTTCCAATGTTGTCGCTGTTTACCAACCGCTGTACTCTTGCCAAGGACTCCTAAGAAATATAAACAACGCTGCCGAAGGTATCAATTTGAAATTTATTGCATGTTGGATGTTCGATATTGTCAATAACCTTTTCTGTTTTACCGCACATTAGGCATAAAATATTGTTCGTTTACGCGTGCAATTTTAGAGTAGGTCACTACAATGAGAATGCATACAGTAGCGGATAGAGTCGAAAGCATGAAGACTCAAGCTTATAATCCGAAGGCTAGGACCATATACAGTAGGGTGCAAAGCTGCTTCAATGTTTGGGACCATGGCATATTCTTGCCAACTAAAAAAAATTGTGGATGCAATTCCTTCCATATCTTCCATGGCGCTAGAGGCATCAATGATAAGTATTGCCACGAATTCTAGCAACGCTAAGTCGTTTCAATGTTAAGCTGTTGCGCTGTTTGCTACAGACCATCATTGAAGCAGTTTTGCATCCTCAACGAAAAAAGCACATGAGATGAAACGAGCCGACGTAGGGAGGCAAAATAAAAG
>QZWS01000097.1:0-27267 GCA_004114245.1 Zoopage sp. CT-All
TGGGGTGCGGAGCCACTGGCAGGCTGCCTTACTGCATCGCAGTTGAGCTGCAGTGTCGCGATCTCGCAATGGCAACAGCACTGTCTGATGGAGTCCAGGCCCCGCCTTGTAGCTAAAGCGGACGGAAGCGCCGCCGTAGCCGCAGTCACTCGGCCCCCATATGCCGCGCCAGAGTCCTAGCGGCGTCCGGCACCAGCCACAAGCACCCTAATGCTGCCGGCGGCCACTCTGCTGGGGGGTGGCCGCTGGGCAGTCTAGGCCGCCCACACGTCTTTTTTCTCCCCCTTCTCGGTCCATCCAGCCATCCTCTCAACATGTCTAAGCGTGGTACGTCTGCTTCTGTCGCCCCGCGACCCGCGCCTCACCCTTTGTAGGACGCGGCGGTGCTAGCGGCAACAAATTCCGCATGACGCTCGGTCTCCCGGTCGGTGCCGTCATGAACTGCGCCGACAACTCGGGCGCCAAGAACCTCTACATCATCTCCGTCAAGGGCATCCCCGGCCGTCTTAACCGTCTGCCCGCCGCCGGTGTCGGTGATATGGTCATGGCCACGGTGAAGAAGGGAAAGCCCGAGCTGAGGAAGAAGGTCATGCCCGCAGTCGTGATTAGGCAGCGCAAGCCGTGGAGGCGCAGGGACGGTGTGTTTCTGTACTTTGAGGACAATGCCGGAGTGATTGTCAACCCCAAGGGCGAGATGAAGGGGTCCGCGATTACCGGCCCGGTGGGGAAGGAGTGTGCTGATCTGTGGCCGCGTATCGCGTCGTGCTCGGGTACCGTAGTCTAGGCGGCACGTGTCCTGTCCTCCATGCATCCTCCTTGGCCGCGATGTAGACTTCAATATTCTCTGCATAATCCTAATCTACCAGCCCATCTTCCTCCTAGTCCGTCAGCTGGCGGAACCGGTCCTCAATCTCCTTTTGCAGCGCGGTGTACCGCTCCCGGAGAACCGCCTCGCCATCCGCAGGGTCCTCAAACTTCATCGAAGATAGCTTGTACACGATATCCCCCAGGCTGTCGCGGATCTTGGCCCAGGTGATCTGGCCGCCGGACGTCTCCACGGCGTGCACCGCCTGGTTGTAGAAGCCGATTATGTTGCGCAGCAGCCACGTCGTTTTGTAGAAGGGGCAGTAGCGGTCGTAGTTGGAGTAGCCGTTCTGCTGCAGGAAATCGTCCTTGATGATCTTGGCCACCTCCAGTGTGATCTTGTCGGATTCGTTCAGGCCGGACTTGCCCACCAGTTGCACGATTTCCGACAAGTCTTCCTCCAGCTGCAGAATCTCGCGGCACTTGGTGCGGAGCTGGACAAACTCGGGATCGTTGCGCTCGTAGTACGGCTCCAGCGCCTTCTCATACTTGGAGTAGGAGAGCGACCAGTTGACCGAGGGGAAATGCTTGCGCTGGGCCAGCTTCTTGTCCAGACCCCAAAACACCTGCACAATGCCGAGAGTGGCGGCGGTGACCGGATCGGAAAAGTCTCCGCCGGGCGGCGACACGGCGCCAACAACGGTGACGGACCCATCGCGACTGGGATTCCCCAAGCAAGTCACCTTGCCTGCGCGCTCGTAAAAGGACGCAAGACGCGCGCCGAGGTAGGCCGGGTAGCCGCTGTCGGCAGGCATTTCGGCCAAGCGACCACTGATTTCACGCAGCGCCTCGGCCCAGCGCGACGTCGAATCAGCCATCATAGCCACATTCTTGCCCTGGTCACGGAAGTACTCGCTCAGCGTGATGCCGGTGTAGATGGAGGCCTCGCGTGCGGCCACAGGCATGTTGGAGGTGTTGGCGACAAGCGTGGTGCGCTTCATGATGGACTCCTGGCGGTCGCCAATGATGGTGGTCAGCTGGGGAAAGTCCATCAGCACCTCGGCCATCTCGTTGCCGCGCTCGCCGCACCCCACATAGATAATCACGTCCGAGTTGGAATACTTGGACAGGGATTGGGAGATGACCGTCTTGCCGCAGCCGAAAGCGCCAGGGATGGCGGTCGTCCCGCCCTGGACGCACGGGAAGAGGGCATCGAGCACGCGCTGGCCAGTGAGCAATGGGTAGTCGGCGGCCAGCTTTTCTGCCACGGGCCTTGGTGTGCGCACGGGCCACGTATGCATCATTGTATGCTTGCTGACGACTCCGTTAAACTCGGTCTCGAGCACGACATCTTTAAGGTTGTACTGTCCCTGTGGCGCGACGTAGCGCACGGTGCCGGCGGCGCGCGGGGCCATCATCATGGCATGGGAGTTGAGCAGCGAGTTCTCAAACACATGGCCGTAGACATCGCCCCCCGTAATATGGTCGCCGATGCGAAGACCGGACGGCTTAAAGTCCCACATGATGGATTTGTCGAGCGCGGTGGTGGCGATGCCACGGGGGATGTAAATGGACTGGGACTGTTCCTGAATGGCCTGCAGCGGGCGCTGGATTCCGTCAAAGATGTTGCCGCAGAGGCCCGGGCCGAGCTCGACCGAAAGCGATTTGCCCGACTTTAGCACCGGGTCGCCGACAGTAAGGCCGGCTAGGGAGGCAATGGTGAGTCATGCAGGAACAGGGGCAATGAGCGGTACACGTCTCTTCGTAGACCTGAATCGTGGCCTTGTCGCCATCAATCCGAATCACCTCGCCCACCAGCTCCTCGTGACCAACACGCACGAGCTCGTGCATTGCCGAGCCGTTCATTCTCTCGGCGACCACGACGGGGCCTGAGACGGAGAAGATGCAACCAAAGTCGGCCTCGATCTCGTGGTCGCGGATTTTGCGCATGTCACGCTGGGCATTCTCGAGGGCTCCGGCCTAGAGGGGGTGGTGTTAGCGCCGTTGGAGGACGCGAAGGATGGCGCGGAGCAGCGCGACATGCCATGATGGTGGCGATGGTGGGGATGGCGGCTTGGTGGTGGGGGGCTGTTGTGGGCCGGCATGCGGTTTTCGCTCATCAGCCGCCACTCATACAGTGGCTCGTCGTTGGTTCGTGGGAACCAACCGTGCATGCTAAAATACACGCAATACGGCATCAGGTTTGCGCAGCGGGTCGGACCTTCACACGGCACACTTCCACCTGCAGGCCAAGTCGCACCAGCGTGTCAATCCACAGCTTTTGTGTCTCGGAGAGCTGATCGCCAGGTCCTTTCACTAGAAAAGGCTTACAACCAGTGCAAAGGTGCAAAGGATAACCTTCGGAGAACTTGGCCTGCTTCTTCTCGGCGTGCCACAGACTAAACACGTCAGTTCTGACACGCATAGCCGGCGAGTGCTTGCCACAAGTCCGGCATTCCAGACGCTCGATATCTGTACTCTTTGGCCAATACGCTCATAAGCCCCGCAAGGGCTTCATTATCAATGCACTACAATGGGTATAATACCTGGCTGTCAGAGCAATGTGGTATCTACCTCGCAGAATGCAGCAAGGTCATTCAGTGGATATTCCCATGAAAGCCCGGTGCAGATCGTTTGGCGCTCATGCTCACGAATGTAGACCGTTTGCATGAGCTCAGCATACTCGCCTGCTGCGATGAGGGCCAATCGCTTGTCAACCTCTTGCCTGCGTGCTACACTATCAATAAACACATAAGGATTATAGGACCTACTTAGATAAAATGCTTCGCTGTGTAGATCGAGCGGTGCAGTTTGATAGGCTGTTTCAAATCGTCCAGGCAGGTCCATGAAGAGAATATCCCAAAATAGCAACGAAAACTGCACCACTGTCAGTGCACATTAGGCAATATGCTTGCACCTACAATGGAACGAACAGTGCTGCCCTCACAGTGATAGCCAGACCATCCGTCCTTGGCATAATGTTCTAACGCCAACTGCTCAACCACAATCGGCGGCTCACCGTCCTTGCTCTTCCAAAATTCGCGCTTGCTGTCGACAGCTTTGTCAACTGTGCGCTCGCCTTGTGCGCCATCAGCCTATAACACAATTGAGCAAGGCATACTTACCATAGATGGTAACTTCGTTTGCTGCTTGAAGCGATTCAAGGTCGTCAACATTCGATTTTTCACCTTTAACACCAGTCTTGAGCAATCGCTTCAGCCTTCTTCTTATCGTGTGTAGATATACTGTACGCATGTGAAAAGAGCAAATTGAGCGGGCTAGCAAGCAAACCTTCGGATGGGTATGGATCTTGAAGAGCAGCGCGACACACGTCCATCGCGCTAGTGGGATCCTTCAAGTGGTGGGCATAAATCATCGCCAAGTGTTCAAACAGTTTGCCACGCTTTCCGAGTCGATAAGTCTGCTGGTCCAGCATCTTGCGGATCAAGTCAACGGCGGTGCTATATCGCTTAAGACGACATAAGGCGAGAGTCGCCTGCTCCATAACCCTTGTGAGTACCCATCCGGGTTCAAACTGTCGAAGGTAGTAATCTCTGGATGACGCCTCAGAGGCAGTAGCTGCGTCGATAAGAAAACGATCCCAAAGATCAACAACTTGCGCGGCGGCTAGCCAAAGACCTTGCCAGTCCTTCATCAATTCCAAAGTATCAACATCAGCGGCCACCTGCAGCGCAGATTTATAGCCCAAAAGATGCTCGCGCGTGGTAAATACCACCGCTGAACGCCTGACGACATATGCCGGATACGCACGCCGATTGAAATGGGCGAGGAGGATAGGCGTAAGAAAGGACTCATTCTGCATTGGCGGGGTACGATTATATATCAGATGGACTAATTGAAACGTCTCTTTGGGCACTTCAAGTAATCGAACCAGAGGCCCAGCTATGCCAATTGCTCGTTGCATGGTTGGACACGACCATAGATCATCGAGATGGTCGTCGGGTCGACGAAGGCTAAGCAATGACGAGGCGTCGCCAAATAGGGTCGTCTGTCGCTTTGACGATCGAGCCAGCGACTCTACCATACTTCGCTTCTAAAGCAGCACCGTTTCACATCATGAGCGATGCACAGGCGGAAGGAGTCATACCCGAGTATTGCTCGACGTGCCTTGCTTTACCTGCTTCAGTTCTGCCGCAGTTAGCAGGCCTAGCACCTCCTCGACCGAGGTTAGCGACCGTTCATCCTCCACAAGCCCGTTCTTTATCAATTCCACGACGGCACCGGCGGCATCTACAGCGTCGGCGTCACCAAAGTCCAGTGCGAATCGCAGCGAATTGACGCGTATCCAGCCATGCTTGCGCATATAAAGCCGTGCGCAGACCAATCGAACTGCGTCTAATATCTACTCTCAGTCTCTGGAATCGCAATCGTAAAGCAGACCTGGAAGATCGCGATACACTTGGATGATGTCGCCTTCGTCGTTCGATAGCAAATGTCCCTCGCCACCATCCATCACCACGGAAATTACATGATCAAAGACAGTTAGATAGTGAGATGGTTGGACAGACGCGTCGTCGGCAAGAGCTGGGGTGGGGTGATTTTCGGGTTCTGGCATCAAGCAGGTGGTGGAGCTGAACCTGCACGGCACAATACACACACGCACACCGGGCTAACGTCAAAACAGCTAGTACTGAGCATCGCTGTGCGTTTTATCATACCATATCTAGGGACACCAGCTACAATGGATGAGCGCTCCCGATCAATCCGTGCCAAACACCCGGCGACTGTCACGGCCCCCAAGCACTTCCCCCGTCCAGAACATGACAAATTTTCAGCAATCCAGCCTACTCAGCGTTGTCGGGTGCATCTGGTGTATCGAGCACGTCCGACAGACTTTTGTGTCGCTGAAGCTCGGCGACGACCTGTTCATCCACTGGCAGTGTGCTCTTTCGCCGGAATCGGGTGTGTGCCACTGCAGCCTCAGGGTCGAAATCGTGCCGATTGACGTCGCGCGTGAACTCGTCCAGGATTTCGTCGTCGTCGTCGTCATCGTCGTCCGGTAGCAGGTCGTCATCGCCCTCGGCCGCCCCAGTATGAAGGCCAAAAGCGTCGTCGTCAGAGTCGAGCTCACCGTGGTCAACCAATGCTTCGTGCATGTGCGTGTCAAGATGGCTGTGGCCATGTCCATGCGCATCCGCCACATCGTCCTCGTCTGAATACGTTTCTTCGATTTCACGCACAATGTGGAATTTTTTGGAGTTGATCTGTTCTTGGTTGCGCTGAAAAAGCTCGGGGTCCTGTGAAAGGCGCGATGAGGCAACCTCCTCCAACTTGCGCCAGTTGTCAACCCTTTCTTTGGTCTTTCGACGCTCGCTGGAAGAACAATTCTCATCAATCCGCAATAAATAGACTAGGACGGCTTACATGATTCGGCCCTGCTTGAACTGTACTGCGCATTCATCGAACAGCACAGGATCCATCTCCATCAACACTTTGAGCGCGTTGTACACGAGACCATGGATCGTCCTAGTATGGCGAATTAAATACCGCACCTATGGGACGCAACACTCACCGATTCCAGTGAGTCTTGCTGTTGCGATATAGTGATGCAAACATGATGGGCAAGATGACCGACACGTTGTCCGACATTAGATTGACAATGTACTCGTTATTCCAGTAGTATAGCGCACGCTCCGCAACCTGAAAGTGCGGGCTGGAAACCGAGCGGGCAATTTGCTTGAAGAGCTGCTCGCGGATTTTGATAAACTCGTTCGGCTCAACGACGTCAAGGATTTCTTCCAGCTCGTTTAGGAACATAACTTCCTTCGGACTGTTGACCTTTGGCCAGTACCGCAGCAGGCCGGTGACGACCTCCTCGGTAAGCGACGGGTCCTTTTCAAGGAACTGCACCACGCAGTATGCCAGCTGAGGGTGGTACAGCGAGAGCGATTTGACCTTGTGCAGCGGGATAAGCACGCGGGTGAGAAACACTTTGTGCTCCTCCTTGAGCGGCAGCGCAAATCCATTGATGATGGACCCAAGGATCTCGAGCAGCTCCGCGACACCGTTGTGGCGCTCGGTCTCGTATATGAACTGGAAAAAGATGTTGTTGATGGAACGACGAATGAAGGCACGGAGATTGAGGAACTTTCCATAGATGCGATGCAGCGTCGTTTTGAGGAAATCGCGCTCGCGCGGGTCCTCGCTATCAAACAGTTCTAGCAGCTGCAAGATGAAGCTCTGGTCGATGTAGCGTTTGGCAATGTTCGCATTAAACTCGGGCGATTCGACGAACCGAAGGAAGAACTCGTACACGATTTGCAGATGCGGCCAGGCGAGCTCGAGCACTGGCTCATCCTCCTCGGGGTCGTATGCGTCTCCGGTGGGGTTGACTTGGGGCGGGATGGTGCGGAAGAGATTGGTGGCAAACATGGAAAACACCTCGGGGTACACCGGCTCCACGATCACGCCGCGGGCGGTGCTGATGTACTCTACGAGCTCGGTGAGCGCTTGCCGCTTGATCTCCTTGCCCGACAGATCCGACAGCGCATCGTGGAAGTCAAAAACAACGGCGCACTGCTTCAGCTTGCGCATGAACATTTCGTGACGCTCGTGATCCGATACATCGAGAATGTTGGGAAGCTTCTCCAAGTCTTGGCGCTGGGTGACGTGGAATCGGGAAGAGGGTTGGCGCGCAGGAGGCTTGATGGAGGGGATGGCGTCGGCTGGGCCGAGCTTGATCCGGCCGAGCGAGCCAGACCGAGGGACTTCCTTCTTCGGCGAGGCAGACGAGAGCTATGAGATGAGAGGTTCGACGTCAGCACCATGGAACGATTGGGATATGGGGAGCGGCAAATCGTCCGAAAGACCCGTGCAGACGCACAGACCGGCATGCAGCGCCAGGGAGCACGCAGATGAGCACAGCCTACCTCTCTCCGGGATATTTCGTTTGAAATTTGCGGAGCACCCCCGACAGTTGGCGGCGCGAGCGTGGCGTGCGCAGTAACGGGAAGCTGAGGTCCGGCGGAGCCCACGCCCACGGTCGATGATGATGACATCTCGCTCCCCGACGGATTCCCGCCATTCACCATACTATCTTTTGATTTTCCACGAGACAGCTGCGTGGGAGTGGTCAGTGCACAGCAGCGACAGCGCGGGAGCAACATACGCTGCCAATGCGCGATTTGAGACCCTTCATGACGGATGATGGATAGCGACAGCAGGGGAAGCGATGATAGACGGCCAATGATGTGATAGTTCAGCTACGTCCTAGTAGCCGCGAGGAATGGTAATCTGGCGTGGTGGGCGGCGAGTATACGGGAACGGGGCCAAGCGGGAATGCCGTCGCGGCGGTTGGTAACACAGCTTAGTTTTGCAGCCTTGCTTTTTCTACGGAAAAAGCCGCCAGGCATTGGGAGTTGCGGTCGTGGCTTGGAGCACTGCTTGGACGCATTCCACAAGCAGTAAGGATGACGCTGAGGAGGCTATTTAAGCATTGATAAGCCATGTGGCTCTTGGCTTGGTATCTTTATTTTATCATTGGCTCTCCAGTCTGGCATTTCAGTGTCGGCCTTGCAATGTCTCAAAGTAATGGCCTTGCACTGTAGCTGCCTTATATAATACATGTACATAAATGGGAGTGGAATTGAAGAGGCTATTTCCTGCACAATCTCATATATGAATGTATTCAATAAGTTTTATAGAGTAGTTCTGCCTCAGACATCTATGCATTGCCAGAAGAGTCAATGAATCAGCTTACACTAAAGCACGCCTATAGCACAAGTAAGCACCATTTCAAGGCCCAAGCCCCAAGCCCCAAGCCTCCAACCCCAAGCCGGCCAAGCAACCGAGCGGGCTCGAACAGCCATCCATCGCTGACTGCGCTGTCTGCATCGATTGCCCATGGCCTCGCTGGACGCCTTGCATCGCGCCCGCGTCTCCTCTCTCTATCGCCGCGCACTGCGCACAGCCTACGACTGGTGCGGGAGCCGAGCCACCTTCCGGCCGTACGCGCTCGACATCCGCGCGCGGTTCGACGCCAACAGGGCCGTCGATTCGGTCAAACACCGCAACGGGCTACTGGAGGCCGGCGAGCAGGAGTTGGTGAAGCTGGCGCATCCGGATCCATACAGATGTATGTTTGCTTGAATTTTCAGCTTGGGGTGATGTGGCGGGGATTAGTTCCAACGTCGCCAGGGGGTGTGCTTTGGGAGCGGTTTGGCATCCCCAGCAGGGTGCGCCCGGCTTCTGCTTCCCTTATTATTGATGGCATGATCTAGTCCAAATATGCGATGGAGAGGATCGACGATTAGGGCTGCGGCTGTACCGTTGAGCCGAAAATACAACTAAACCACATCCTTAGACCATTCCAGACTATACACTGCATCCCGCATGCCTACATTACCGTCAATGCCAGAACGCCTACAACAAGGGCGAGCCACGATCCGGAACTCGCACTAGGGGAAACCAACAGCGTCTCACCAGCACCACTGAAGCTAAAATTGACGCCAAATCTGCTCGACTTGGCCGTCGAGTCCTTGATTGTCTGCTCAACAGTATTTTGCGCTGCAGGCCCAGGTGCTGGGGAGGGCGTGCTGGTGGCATTGACGGTGGCATTGACTCCCGGCGATCCATTGGCACTGGGCACTGAAGACTGACCGGGCGTGGTGGAAGCTGGCAGCGGAGGCAGCGCCTGGTTCGCACCAACCGGATCCTTGGCCTCCCAATCACCCACATTCTGCGCATTTAAGCGCATGACAGCATCTCTTCCAGCGCCCAGATCAACAAAGTCGAGAATGACGAATGTCGGCCTCCGCTTTTGCATGCCCACGCAAATATTAATATGCTTCTGCAGGGACTCGATGGTGTTGACTTGAGCAGACAACTCTGCGGATGGAAGATCTATCGTCTGATTGCCCATGAAGCTATTCAAGAGCCCGCCCAACGGATCCGCGGCCGTGAAATGATTCATCCCGTAGAGAATATTCGCCTGAGGCACTTGCAATGGCTTCTTGGGTCGATCCATGACACACGAGAATGCGTCCAGCGTAGTTGGCGGATCGAACGGCGTCTCCCACATCCAACGAAACTCGTCCATGACCCACGCGATGCTAGGGTCGGGCACCAGCGGGGATGAGAAAACAACGAGGCGCTTGCCCGACTTGATCATATCCGCAAGCGTAGGCCACGGGGCGTCCGGTGGTTTGGAAAACGCCAGCGCATCCGCACCCACCTCCTTGTACTCGGCGGCGATCTCTGCCGGGGTGAACTTCCCCGTATTCTCATAAATCATCGTGACGACCTCGTTGGGATTACGCTGGAGCCAGGCCACGATGGTTTTAAGCCCGTCCTTGTGCAGGCCTGCATCGAGGTTCATGCAATCGCCATGGCACAGCCTCATCGCGCCATCCTTCTTGTAAATATCATAAAAGATGCCACGAACGCCCGCATCCATCTGCGTTGCCACATCCCAGTGCTGATTAGCGGCAATGCTTGCGCCGGTGGAGTAGGAATTGTGCGACGCAAGGTAGGTGAGATGGTGGTAAGGCCGCAGGCAGTTTTCGGGCGCGCCGTAGCAGGGACCTCCGCCGCTGCTTGCGCCAGTGAAAGAGAAGGGAGTTGACAGGGAGATTGTGGAGAGAAGAGCGGCGGCAATTAATATACAAATGCCAAGGCGGCGGAGGATGCTGTTGAAAGGCATGAGATGGCGATGAGGGCAGGAGGGAAATTAGAGGCCGGATTCGGGCTTGCGAGGGCACGGCTATGCGCTGCATCTTGTCAACTGCTTCATCGGCAGAGTGGACTATCCGATATCGGCAATCAGTCTGTGGAATGCAATCAAGGCTGCTTCTGGCCGTTTGCCTATATTTTCAGATACCTGAATACTTGTGCAGGAGACATTGGTATTGAACAGCAAGTTCCCGCACTGCCAGCCAGCTATTTCTTTGAACTACCCACCCTGCTTCCAGACGAACAGGGAGTCGTGTCCATGGCGCCGCTGGTGTTGCCCTCAAGCACATCTATATTTTGTTGTCCTGGTGGCTGGGTGTTGAATCTGTCACCACGTGTCCTTTTTCACCCTCCCGCCAAGCATCGGAAACATCCAACAGAGCATGAACCCCCACTATACAATATGCATCATGTTATATGTCGCCATTACAGCTAGATGCGCAGCCGTTGAGGCAAGCTTCAGCTTTGATAAGATTATCAACGATTTTGATGGATTAAATGGATTATCTGCTCCTAACAATGACAGGCAAGAGCACCACGCCCCTCCTCCTGTTGGCAAGAATCCCAGCCTTGCTGATGATACCAAGGCCTTTCCATCAAGGCTGTCACATCAAGCTGCCGTTCCACAGCAAACTGCGCAGCCCAATGTTGCCAATCAAACCCCAGTGGTGCCGTCAATATCCCAAGACTTTGGTAATGGTCAGCCTCATCCTTACGGCGCACATCAGCCTGGCCATCTACTGCATCAGGCCGCTGTCCTGCAGCAAATCACTCAAAACCCGAATGTGCCACCGATGCACCTAAGCGTTGATAATGGACCCTCCCGACAGCAGCCCAACTATCCACCGTATCTTGGTGCCGTTCAACAGCAAACTGCTCATCCCAATGTTGCCATTCAAACCCCGGGAGTGCCACAGATACCTCAAAGCCCTACTCCAACCCAGACTAGCAACTTACTTACCGAAATACATCTACAGCCTGAGAGCCCAGATATCGTCACCCATAGATATTCAACCCGCAGCCAAAGAAATCAAGCTACATTGCTGAAAACCTCCAGTCAAGCCCTGAAAGGTATTTCCAAATCGATATCTCCTAAGCAAAAGAAAAATATTGATAGGCATGCTAACCGGAATCATATAATAAGCAAGCGCAGAGCTGAGTTTAAAGCATTCCCAGACCAGAAGCAAAATCAGATGCTTGCTTTCCAGAAGAAGAAATTTGAGTGCGAACATTGCAAACAAAGAGTGAAACTTGGTGAAGCTTACCGGCATTACAAGGATAACCATCGTGGCATGGGTTGCAAGAAAAAGATTCAATGTGACAACTGTAAATGGTGGTTTACAGCCACAGCTGCTTTTCGTCATTATCTCATGGATGAGCATTGGCGCTTCTTTGAGCCCTGCCCAATTCCTACCCCCATTCCCACTCCCTCTATAGAAAATAAAATGTAGTATTTTAGGACAGTCTGCATACAATTCTTGATTGCTTTTCTGGCACTCCCATATTGAATTGCTGGTCCTCTTATAATATGTATTTTGCATTGTCCATTGAGTGACTTTAGCAGCATACCTGCATGCATGAAACTATAAAATTGCATATCTAGGCAGCCAAGTAATGCAAGTCTAAATCAATGTTAGCAGACTTTTAATTTAGTCAAGTTCAAAAATAGAATCTTTATATCAGCTAATGATTACTGAGAAAATATAAAAATAATTTACCATATTATTCCAAACTAGAATGGCTTAAAATATAGAGCAAATTCCAAATGTAAACTTTAGAGTACTGCTTAGTATTTTTGCTAAGATTAAAGAATTGAATAGAGTATATATTGTTGTATTTGGGGTGATTTGAGGTTGTGCCATATGCTGTCTTTTCTCCACCTGCCTGGCAAAGTACACCATCTTGTCCCAAGGACTCCCCTCTCCTCTTGCCTTGCCAGCATAGGGGTTGGAGTGAAAAGATGTAAAATGTGATCTATATTCTATATACAAAGTAGGGTTACTTGAGCTAGCTTATATAGCTAGAACTTATTCCTAAAATAGCACATTATATTCTAGAAGTAGAGTGTGATTTGGGGTTTGAGATCTCTTGTATTATATGCATGAGGGTGAGAGAGTTGTCATGATTATATCTGTGACAGTCTCTTTTCTTTCCTATCATGCCAACACCAGTGTTGGCTAATGCACCTAATTGAATTACATTCCCTGACCATACTCTTCACCTATATCTACCTCCTCTACCACCAAGTCAATTGTCTCAATATCCCTAGTAGAAGCAATCTTATGTTTTCCTTATATATTAACACAAGTTCACCCATACTCACAGCACCATTGCCATCCAGCCTTGCCCCTGGGTCCCCCAACCTGGGGTGGGCATGACAAGAGTAGTAGTACTATGGAATGCAATGTGTATTTGTCAGCTACCTAGAGTTCAAGTAGCTTAAATACTACTTAGTTGTTGCACATTCCATAACCTATATATTATTGAAAACATCAAGTACCACCTGTTTTCAGTGTTGTACTAAAATATAATGACTTTAGTCTAACACAACAGCCTGGAACTCAACCAAACCTAATGGAGTAAGATGTCATTGGGTTGATGTCATTGGGTTGACAAAGCATTATTAATCTGGCAATATAAAAGAGAGCAAGTACAACTTGTCTTCTGACAAATATAGAAATTACATTATCCTTGAACAGAGTTGAGCTCGTGCTCAACACAAGCCCTTGGTCAGTCACCAACGCGCAGTCTTGCTTTCCCTTCACCGTCAAAAACTCACAACGTTTGCTTTGATCAAATCCTATGAATTCATCCTCCTCGGAATTAAGCAACTCGCACTATGGTCTGAGGAGAACGCGTTTACCAGTGCCCGGATCTGCATGGTCCAATAAAGAGCTCAAGCGCTTCAGAATCAAGGTGCGTAGGGAGACCTTTGTCGACTTCTTCCAAGAGACTCCCTCCGCCTCCTACAAGCTTCTCAGACAACGCCAACGGGCTGCTCGCCGTCGATCTATCGAGCAATGACGTGGAGGAATGGAAAGAGCTGGGGCTTGACTACAAAGACATTACGGTGTCCCGTTTCATGAAAGCCATCCTTGGCATTACCCACACACATGCAGGCGCAGACAATGGCGTGGAAGTGCTCTCCAAATCACTGCTAGAGCATTTCAAGTATGACATTCAGGATCTTGTCATATGGGGTGGCGGAGAGCTACTGCTGGACATGAATGAAGGCCAAACCATTGCCAGCCCCGATCTGTACATCGAGACATCCATGCTTACCATCAGACTCCTATTTCAGGAGGACAAGAGCTTTCCGCTTATGTCAAACTTGGTCCTGACTGGCGAAAAGTTTGTGGATGTGAATCCCCAGGCACAAGTCATCGCAGAAGCCATAACGTCTTTTCAGGAGAACAACAGAATCAGAGCCAGACTAGAAATGCAGCTCGAGAAATCACAGCTCATTCCATGCATCACCATGCTAGGCACATGCCCCACATTCTATCTCATTTGAGTGACCAAAGATCTGGCTGACGCAGTTGCAAGGGGGGACAGGCCCAATGAGGTCACGATCGTCAGACAACATGCTATTCCAATCAAAGGGGTTTTTCCGAGTGATGCAATGTTGAACAGGAAATTTAGGCTGCAGATTTTCCAGTGCTACGAATCACTGAAGAAGTACGTACAACCTAGAGTATGAATGTTCTATATGCTCCGAGCTGTGAGGTACCAGGTATAGCGCATTTTAAGAACATACGTCTTGATTGCATCCTCCTACATGCCCACGCTCTGCTTGATATGATGAGTAGGTAGTGTACGCAAGTGGCCTTTCTGTTTGTTAGCAGTAGGCATAGCACTCTGTCAATGCAAATGTAAATTTTACTGATAAATGTAGTGGTTAATTAATAATATAGTCTCTTGACAATATACAAAATGCAGGGCTGTTTGGAATATGTACTTTGGTGAAAAAATGTACAAATTGTGGAGTGGTTATAGTTGAGAGTGGTAGAGAGGGTAGAGGGGGGACCAAGGGTCTGCGGAACTATATGTACTTGTGTGTCCTCCCATTGTATCTAATATGGAAAGCTAGTTACCCAACACCGTCAGCACTAGCTGCCCCGTAAATAAAATAAATATACGAGCAATACATTACTGAACTATATCCTAGCATTCGATCCTATATGTCATGCATATCGACTGGTGTACGTGCTCATCCGGCGACTAGTCGCCCCGCTGGCAGGACTCATCAACCCACTGACGCCTCCATTGGTAGTACGGCCAGACGGAGTCATAGACTGCCGATAAACGGACGACGTGCGTTGCTGTGCCCCGGATGACGCGCCGGGAGTTGCATAAATCGCTGCGGACGCTCTGCTAGACGATTTGCCCACAGGGGTGGTTGGCAATGGCCGACTGGAACCGCCAAAAGTTGAACTTCGAGCCACCCTACCGGCAGCAGCTGTGCCTTGGCCCGCGCTACCGCCACCATATACCGACGCTCGGTCTCCTCGCACACCAACACTCACTGACCGCATGCCGTTGCCTAAATCCCGCGTCAAAGACGGTTGCCTTAGCCCACCAGCCTGTTGCTGCAACAGCAGCGACTCACGAGCATTCAACGATGGACTTCTCATCACGGAGACTGAGTCGCCTCGGCCATAACCTGCGGTCAGCGACATGCGTTGGTTCGACGGCGATCGCACTCCGGATAGTCTAGTCGGCGTTCCCATTCTCGGCGACGCAGCAATCGCTCCTTTGCCTATCCTCGGAAGCTGGGGATTGGTCATCGACCGAGCTTCGATACCATTATACGACCGTGCAGGCGTCGACGGTTGCTCCGTATACATCATACTTGTTCGTCTGGCATCATACCCGCCGCCACCACTGCTACCGCGCGACGGTGAATCGTACCGGCCAGGCGCCAACTCAGACTGGGTCACGCTCGGAGAGGTAATACGGCTGCGGCCGCGACGATCCAACTCAGCCGGATCCGCGATCTCACGACGAGCCATTCCTGGCGACGCTGATTGCTGTGTACGACGCGCAGACGCAATCGTTGGACGCATTAATCGCGACACAACCGGATCAACATCCTGCTGGTACGAATCATACTCTTCTTCATACGTATCGACTGCTTCGCGAGCACGCCTTCCCAGCGACGGCATGAGAGCTGACCTAGGCCGCATCATGGGCGAAGATATCATCTGTCGCGGCTGAGTCCCGCCTCGAGGGCCTGTTGCCGCGGACAGCGCTGCATATGCTTCATTCAGCTGATACCGTGCGCCTCCTTGTCTCTCTTCTTCCTCATACTCCAGCATATCGTCATTGGGTGTGAAACTGACATTCAGTCGTGTACGGGACTTGGACCGATCACGGACACCCAGTCCTCCATCTCTTGCGAGCGAGTCCAGTCGCGATGGAGACCGACTGGTATACTGAACACTTGCCTGCTGGACTGGTCGCGATACGGAGCGTGATCTCAGTGCCACACCAGCTCCGTATTGGTCTTGTGCTTCGTAGCTACCCATGCCAGATCGCTGCTGTCGATCGTCAAGTCTGGGTCGCGACAAGGACCGTGATTTTTGCAAGGGGGATATACCCGCTGGTCGATGTAGGTGCTGGGAATATTCCGCCATCTGAATATGGTCCCTCTCAACTTGGCCGAGGTAGTCAATTTCGTAATCTGGCTCATCATGGTAAGCCGGCTGCATGGACTGTCGTGTGGCCATATGCAACTGTGGCCGAGGCGTACGCGAGGCGGGCCGAGCCTGAGACGCAGCGACTGTTCGTGAACGGAGTGTTGGCGAAGGAGCGATAGTCGGGTACTCTCTGTCTGTGCCCATGTCCTCGGGATCGTCAAGCGACGCCAAAACTTGCGCCGCATCAGCATAGAATGCATCATCAGGCTCGTCATCGTCCACGCGGTGCGCACTGCTATACATGTGCTGGGCAGTGGATCCTGCTGATGGAGGCGTATGGCGATACGTCGGAGTACCTCGTGCCGACGTCGGGAAATACTGCGAATTGGGCGGGCTGCGAGTTGATCGTATCGGATTCGGTGACGCGTACTCCTGCTGATGGTCGTCTCGGCCATTGGCTTCCATCATTTCGCTTATCGGTGGCTGACGGTAGTCGACGCGTGATGTTCGCATTGGATTATATTTTGGTCGGTGCTCGTCCTCGAAATCCTCCCCGATTGACGGGCTCTTGGCAAGATTCCGGCTGCGCTGGTCATCGTCATATCCTAGCGACGCTTTCCTTGGCCTCGCCTCGGCACGCTGAGGGAGTTGATAGTGATCGACAGCGCCAGGTTGCATCAGTGTCAGACGGTCGGCGTTGGGTGAGCGCTGATACGAGGTATTTAGCGTGGCGAAGCCGGGGGCATCGATGTTGGACTGGCTCGGAGAATGGCGTTCGCGCATCACTGGATTCGACAGCATGCGTTGCAGCCGAGGCGGTGACCCCGCTTGAGCGTTTTGAGTCGCAGTCGTGTTGGCTGCTGTATCAGCATGCATCTGCTGTCGCGCGGTTGTGGTGGACATGGGCGAGATATGGAACCTAGCACTGGACGCGCGCGCTACAGCACGCGGCTCAGAGCGTGGCGGAAGAGTGATGGAGGCAGTGCTTGGAGCGACCTGGGAGGAGGGAGTCAGGGAAGCATCCGAGCGGGTCCTTGACCGGGCGGTGAGCGAGCTGAGCGCTGATGCCCGTGCTACCTGGGAATCCGCGCTGCTGTCTCGCGTGTCCGCTGACACGAGATCGGGTAGATCGGATGCTACCGCGCTACGAAATGCACCCATGAGATTGCCAGAACCACCGTGACGTTCACCAAGAGCGCTGACTGCCGTGGTCTGTTCACGCTGCTGAGCGTCTGAAGGCCGGCGGATGTGAATAGCCACCGAACTCGAATCATTCGCAGCGACACCCCTTCGTTGCTGACTATTGACGTTGTTTGAAGCGCTACCGAGTCTCGAATTCAGCTCTCTCGTGTTGTTGTGCAGCAACTGATGCATGGATGGAGATGCTTTGGGCACGATTTCAGAAGGCAAGGGCGACGGCGACAATCGCGCATGCTGATTTGCCGCACGTATTCTCAGCGACATCGCATCCTTTCCAAACGAGGTCATACTATTGCCCGCGGCATCAGCGCCTCCCGAGGCTGCTATAAAGGGCTGATGAGAGAGTAAGCCCTATGAAGCGTGCCACGAGGAATCAGCCATACCGAGTTTGGAGCCGACCCGCTGTATGACGTCCACTCATCGTCATTAATATCCAGGCTCTGGAACTCAATGGCCGGGCTATCGACCAGCATGCTGTGCGAATGCACATCCGAGCGCACCATGCCGATGAGATCCGGCGTCCGCCCACGAGCGGCCATCATCGTTGGGGACTCATCGCCGTGAATGCCGTGGATGCCATTCAGCGACAACAAACCGCTGGAGCGGGATGTCTGCATGGGATCATGCGGCTGCAGGGGCTGAGCAACATCGCCGTCCTCATTCTCATCGGAATCCAGGTCCGGGTCCGGGGAGGCGAGCCAGTCCATGGCGCTCTTCCCTGCGCCCCCCGCCGATCCCACCCGACCGGCTCCTGCGCTCTTCATCGGCGAGTACAGCCTATATATGATTCGAATGGCTCGCAGGAAGGGCGGGCTATGTACCATTCCTCTTCGTTGCCAATGTCCAGGACGTCCAGGATATCCGGCAGCATGTGGTCGTCGTCGCCGATCCCTGCATCCGACATGATGGATGGTGACAGGAGACGCAGCGGATAGCGCGGGAGGGAGGCGACGAAGGCGATCGATGAGAGTTGAGAGCTTCGTTGACGGTGCTTGTTGACTGGCCATCGACGCATCCCAATTGGGATAATAGGCGGCCATCCTATCAGCAAGGTGCAGCAGATCAGCATAAAAAGAAAGTCGCTATGGCAAATCCCAAAGGGTCACCACAGCCGATGTCTCCTTAATCCTCGGCATTGGTGGGTCTGCCCTATTGACGGACCACGTGCTGCTACTTCAGACTATGTGTGCGTTTGCGAGCCGAATCGCCGAATCGCCGACTACCGACTACCGACCGCCATCTTACAGCTCTCGGCGGTGGCATTTTCGTTTGGGTTGTGCCACTTCATGAAATCCCCGCGATCCACCACATCCCCCTCCCCACGCACAACCACCACCCTTACCGCCGCGCGAAACCCCCGAGGATCCACCGCCGCAGACACTGACCGCACTCAGCCCCTGGACGGCCCCTCCTCCGACTTGCCCCCCAGCGGTCCGGACTCGCTAAAGCTGGTGCGGCGCAAAATCAATACCGCGGACGACGGAGCCATTGTCTCGGACGGCGGTGGTGCGGGCAGCGCTACAAGTCGTCCCCCGTCTCGCATCGGGCATCGCAGCGGCGGCGCCGATAATGCCGACTTGGATGGGGCGGTAGGGACGAGGCTGCACAAGAGTTCCTCGGCGCTGTCGCTCAAGACCCTGGCGCGCGCGAGAGACGATAGCGCCGCGTCTGCTGCATTGGGTTTGGGCCACATAGGCGGTGTTGGAGCGAGTGCGCCGCGTCGCTCGATGACTGGGGTCAGTCGAGGAGTGCGGCCGGGGTCGGCGCAGAGCGGGCGCGTTGGACGTGCCTCGCCCCTTCCAAACGTACCGCTGTGATTACAGAACGTGAGGGATGCTGAGCTCGTGTTGTGTAGATCCCGGCAGGGCTGAATGGAGATCATGATGCCGCAGGCAAGCCGGCGATTTTTGTGGACCCGCCCCTGCCACCGCTCCACCACCACGACCATGACAGCGATTCCGTCGATATAATTGTAAACAGAATGATTACTGAGATCGAGCGTGTGCAACGCGACAGTGAGCGCGAGTTTGCCATGCACGATCGATTGCTCGAGCGCCTGGGCTACTCCACCGATGAAGCCTCCATTGGGCATCATGCGAGAGCGCCTGCTGGGCGGACAACGCCGTTGGGCGTGCTTCCATCGCCGAGCACCCCACACGTGGCCAGGGCTGTGGTGACTGCCGATGCAATGGAGGCGGTGATGTCCCGCCAGCGCATCGGAAATAAATCGCCGCTCGGACTCAAAAGCTTTCTTGCCTACGATGCTGCGGCCGATGCGACTGCCTCGCCTGTTGCCGCTACCAAGGCTGCGAGCAAGGCCACGAACGTTGGTGGGCATCTACGATCACGGACGCTGGAGAGCGATATATCAATAAAAAAGGCGACGTTCACGAGGACGACGACTGGTGTTCGTACAAGCGGTGGTGCTGTGGGCTCGCCAAAGATTACCCCCACAAGTCGCAGACAGTCCAGTGCTAGCGAAGATTCACACCCACGAGGGAAAAAGGTCGCCACTCCAGCACCAGCGCGTCGTATCACACCGCAGCAGAAGAAGGTCGCCACTCCGGCCTCTCTGACCGTACCACCAAGGCCTGCGATCAAACAGCGTAGTCCCAGCTCCCAGGGCCCAATGACGAGCGAGGACGAGCATGGTCGCAACAAGTCTCCGAGAATTACCACTTCCACTGCGACTCGTCATTTCACGCCGACGACAGTTCGCACGCGCATCAAGGCCGCAGGCGCCAACTCCCTCGCACTCTCCGCTGCCATCACACCGTCACGAAAAGCATCCGCCTCTTGTCTCGCCACCGGCACCTTCCGCGAAGAAGTCGAGCGCCTACGTGGCGTTGTCAACGACCTCAAAGAGCAGCTCCGTGTTGCTCAGCTCAACGAAGAATCGACCGCACAAATGGTGGGCCAGGAGCGTGGTGCTCGTGAGCGCCTGGAACGTGAGGTGCGCCAGGCCGGTGCTCGGATCGAAGAAGTCGAGCAGGCCCTTCAAGAGTCTTTGGTGGAGCTGCAGGCTGCACGGAGCGACCTTGAGGTGCTTGAGGCTCGATCGCAGGACACTGTTGTTCGATTGGAGGAAGCGCGTAAGCGGGCTCGCGAGTACGAAGATGAAGCTGAGCAGCTGCGTGACGAATTGGAGCAGCTTCGTGGCGAGGTGCGAGCCGTCAAATCCAACGAGAGATTCTGGGAGAACTTGCTGGCCAGTGAAACGGGCAAACTGCGCAAACGTATCGTAGAGCTGGAAGAGACCATCTCCTCTCTAAAGTCGATGACGGCGGCTGTATCCCATGTGGACTCGGGAGTATATCCGTCGGCCATTGATGCCGGCTTTGAGGAGATGTCGACGCTTCGCGATGCCAATCGACCGTCCACCGAGCTTGAGCGACTTCGTGACATGATTGCGGAGCTTTCCGAGGAAAAGGAACAGCTGCAGTTAAAGTTGGACACACATCGTGCCGATGCAGCCCAGCTTCGTACTAGCGTTGCACACACCACGGAGCTTGCGCTGTGTAAGGACCAAATTGCGCTGCTGACCTCCGAAAACGACGAACTGAAGCGCAGCCGAGAGCGACTTGAAGCTCAGATTCAGATCCTGCGGATAAGACCTGCGGACGATGAGTCTAGATTGCTGCCAGGAGGCGGTCTCGGCGATTCTCCCAGCATGCGTGCCCGGGCTTTGACCTCGCGAACGTGAGACAAGCGTCCTCCATCTTTTGGCATAGACTGACGAAGAAATGGAATAGGTACTCTGTGCATACTAGCAATCAAGCATACTCGTCTCCGTCGAGGCTTCCGGATCGAATTGCTGGTCTGATGCGTTCCAATATCGCCGACTCCTCCGATTCGTCACCCACAGAGCCCACGGCGCGAGTGCTGAGAACGCCCTCGCCGACATTTGAGTATCTCTCGCTACCGAGGAAGTCTCCGTCGGCGATGGCCATGTCTTTAAGCGCTCAAGGCAAAGCGACAACGACAGCGACGACGACAGCGACCAATCAGCGAAACCGACGTAGCGTAAGCATTGACCGCGGTGAAGAGGTATTTAGCACAGGAGATGGCGCCACGCAGCTGATGGGCGCGTCCGCGTCGTCGCCGAATATGGCGCGAACTATTGCTCGCAAGAGGTCCAACACGATAGAATCTGACGGAAATTTTGGAGAGCGATGGACTCGGGAGCTGCAGCGCTTGATAGCCGAAAAGGATATGGTCAGTGTAGCTACGATTCTTCTCAACTGTCTGCTAACACGACACTTCCTAGCTCAAAGCTAACTATGCGACTATTCCTCTGACGGGTGGAGGAGCGCCGATGCGACGGCTCAAGGAGGATTTGGCAGATCGACTGGAAACAGTGGAGGAGGAGCTATCCAGCACGAGGCGCAAGCTTCGCAGCATTGGTCTGCTGTAGTATCCCATTTAGTGTTTTGTGTAGGCGTCTTGGTTTACTTTTTTAAGGATAATATTTGTCTATCTTGTCAGCGTGCATTGCTGTATTCAATATATTCAAGGCTCTTCTACTCGAGGTCGTTTGTTGGGCATTCGCTTGTGCTCCTTTGCTGCATTTCTTCGTCGCCGTTTCTCCAGCGACTTTTCTGCGTTCTTCTTTCCGAGCGCCTCGTATTTTTCCATCAATTCTAGCTTCTTGAACTCGGCTACATCGTGTGGTAAGCTGGCTGTGAGGAGATGTAGGAATGCTACCTCGTTTAACATAGAAGGGCTTTTTGCCATCCTTGATCTTCTCCGCCTCTTCTTTCCGCAATCTGCGTTTCAGCTGCTGCTTCCTATCCGTATTCTTTCGCGCCATCTCTTTCGACTCCATCTGCTGAATCACTCGTGCAAGCTTGGCACGCTCCCGCTCATCCTTTTCTTTTGTCAGACATTGCTTCAGCTCTGCTATTTCCTTGGTCCGGTACTCGTCAAGAAACGAGTAGGCCTTCTGGTGCAGGTCGATGTTGAGTTTTCCGGAGAGCGAGTCAAAGCGCGGGTCGCGGCGCACCACGGGATTGGTGGTGACTACAGCATGTTCGATGACAATGCGTCGTCGGGACACTGGCTTCTTGGCAGATATCTCTGTGGGTCTTAGCAGATAATAGTCACAGAGTTTTGCACAAGACGAGTTGATACCTGTGCTTGCTTTCACGCTTTGCCGGGCGAGTGACGCGCGATTGTGCCCCTAAGCTCGCCTCGCCGCGTTTCCCACGGACAGTGAGCTGTGCGAATTTCTTCAGCCCCATCCGCTGCTGAATCTCTATGAGCTGACCGAAAGGAACCTCGGCGATTTTTGCACGTAGAACAGTCTGAACCGCGGAGAAATGGCATATGAATATGCTGAGCAAGACAGAAGGATGCTGCTTACCTCGTCATCCTCAGCACCCGCGTCGGATGATGCGTCGCCGGAATCATCGCTGCTCGCCGAATAGTACTTCTTCGAAACACTCGGTTGGGCATTCTCTGCATCGCTGGCGGAGTAATCGTCGTCATCCTCTTGGTCATCGCGGCCCACGCTGACCTGATCGGAATCAGCCTGAAATCGCAATACCGCTAGCATCATTTGACCGTACACGAGTAAAAATGTGCACCTCGTTATCGAATGCCTCCATGCGGCTCCGCGCGCGCCGATCGTCTTCGATGCTTTGGAGGTATTTGGACATGATGGAGAGCGGCTGGTAACAAAAATGCGTCGCAGTCACAAGCATCGGACGATGACGTCAGTGACCAATAGCGGTCTCAATGGCAATGCATTCCAGCCTGTACCATCAGACAAAATGCAATTGCAGCTGGCTTCATCGGGGCTTTGTGTCCCTACGCCTATGTTGCCAAGCGCACTATTCTCCGTTGGTATATGCACATTGCTTTATCGAAGCAACAATGACAGCACTGATTTGAAATAAAACACACTATATTACAATATGATATATGTTATTTGGCCGGCTTTGCGATTCGTTTTCGTCGCGCATGCTTGGGGTTTAATGCGCTTTGTACGGCCGGAGCTGCAGCCCGAGTTAATGGCGGTATTGGCATGCCCATATCAAAGCGGAATAATGGCGCGTCAGGAACAGGGCATGGGACTAATGGCGCGTCGATGGCAGGCGCAGTTACTGCGTTTGACGCGGCGGTTGGCCATTGCACGTTTGAGCCAAAAGCAAACAAGGGTGGCACAGCGGATCGCGCTCGAGTACGGGCGGATTTGGCCTCCAGGATCACTCGCGGCTTTACTGGTGCAACCGGAGCATGCTGCGCCACCATTGCAGTCCACTCTTGTTTGGAGATGGCTCCAGTGGCCGCCGAAGCACAAGCAGACGCATCAAACGACGGCTTCTCCGGGATACAAGCCGATTTATTCTGCGGAGACTTGCGTGTCGGCGCGGGATCAGCCACCAGACGACTCGGCGCACCCCAGTATCCATTGGACCGAGCGACGGCCGAGAAATCGTGTGCTGACGGCTCGTAAGCGACATCCTCGTCGTCGTCATACGAAACAAACGAAAGAATTCGCAGCAGTTTTGCTGTCTCGTCAAATTTCTCGACACGCGTGCTTGCGACGGTGCGTGCAGCTGACGAGCTAGCTTGCCGATCTACTGCCGCCGATTCCCGCTTGCTGGAGTCCATTGGCGGCGAATTTGTGGCTGCCAAGATTGCTCGGTCAGCCCGAGGAGTCGATGGTGTGCAGTGCGGACTTGGCACTGCATTCTCCTGGTCGCCAAGAGTCGCCAGTGACGCCTCAAAGAGCGGAGGCGCGATCTTGCGCGAGCTTGTGCCTTGCAGGTGCTTGCGCTTTACGATGTCCAGCTCCGAGTCTGAGTGACGATCGTCAGCAGCTTGACGAGGCTGCAAGACGGCGCGGAGCATGCGCAGGCGGTGGCAAAGATTGCCAATCGGCGCAGCCATCGTGTGCTTGGTACTGGTATTGCCAGCCCAGACGATGGCAGGATCAAGCAGCCCAAGCAGCTGCTCCATCGCTCGGAGAAGGTCAAGCATCGGCTGCGCTTTGGGACATGCGCCTGCGTATCGACCGATCCTTTGCTTGATGCTCGCAAGCGCGTCGTAGCATGCCTCCTGCACCTCGTCGCTGGTGTGCGCCTTGTCGCCGAAACGGAGAAGCTTGTTTGCGATGCTATCCAAATCGCCCAAGATTGCCTGGAACCGATACGAATCTACCGGTGTGTATCGAATGGAAGGCAATCGTTCTACGGCAAGCATCAGTGCTGAGTCATGCAATGATCAAGTCTGACCAGGGACATGCGCGCTGGGCTTGGTTCGCGGCAGGGGCGACTCGGAGCTCATACTTCGGGCGCCACGATGCCCGTTGTGCTGCAGGGGAGGCACAGGAAGGCTTCCATTCGACCTCAGAGGGCCACGCATGCCAAGGAGTGCTTTCGGCGAAGGGACCTTGCCGGTGCTGGCCGCTTTAGACGCTTGAGACGGCTTGGGCGTCAAGTTGCTCTTGCCCGCGCGTTCTAATTATCAATGAGTTGTACGCTAGAAAGTCGCAGCAACATACTCGGGGCCTTTACTTTGGAAGCGATCAACGGATTTGGCAGACTGGATGGCGAGATGGCCGTCGGAGACGCAGTCTGCATGGCCGGGTTGATGGTGCCCTCGAGGCTGGCGGGCGTAGCCATGCCTGCCGCGGCAAGCTTCTTGCTCTTTGGTACATCCGCCGGCGCAGGGCATCGAGGTGTATGCGGCGCAGCCTTGGACGCATTGCTGGAGCGGGGCAAAGCGTCGTCATGATCGGGACTCTTGTCGACTGCAACGGGCGACGCAGGTTCCTTGGGCGAGCCTTGATCCTTTGCCGATGCCGGATCACTCGGGGGAGCAGCCGCAGTCTCTGATACGGGGCAGGCACGCGCAATGCTCTCCTCTGGGCTTGGCGCTGGTGTGGTGCGCTCGGCGGCATGAGGCTGTGGGGTCGGCGCAGGCGAGGCCACTGGGATGGTCAAAAGTAGAGCCTAAACGTTTGCTCATTGACATGGAAGCAGAACTTTTAAACCTACTCCGTTGACAGCGAGAAGGGCAAGCCAGACAAGGATGGCAGAAACGATCCAGAATAACGTGGACAAGGCGTCGTCATCGGGATGGGCCGAAGCTGCGGCTGCGGCTGACGACGAAGCAAATACATTGATTTGCGGCGCAGACTTTGGCGCGGTCATGTCGAGCATCGTATTGAATGTGGTGGTGGCGAAGAGAGCGATGACGTCGAGCATCTAGCATATTACATGTAAGCGTGTGTGTGCAGAAGTATGCAGAGCATGATCGCTTACCTGTTCGGCCGAGTGGGGGACAGCACATGTAAGCAGCGTCTGCACAGAGTCGAGTAGGGCAGACAGCTGATTCAAGGCCGGCCGGCCACAAGAGGAGACAAAGCCGGTATCCTCCTCCGAAGCGGTGGCAGCGGCAGTGGTAGCGGTGGCAGCGGTGGTATCGACGAGGGTAGAGCCCTCCACCGCGCGTGTTGCGTTTGTCAGCAACAATCCTTGGGCACTATAGTCAGAGCATAGCAGCAGCGTCAGAGGATGCAACCGTAGCATAAAGGGACAGGGATGCATACCCTTGCATCCAAGCGACGATGCGATCGAATAGGTTGCTGCCACATCGAGCAGGACCATCGTGGCAGCGAGTCGTGCTGGAATTGGCCGCCTCCGACGACCACGCCGTGTACAGCAGCGTGCTTCCCTGGAGATACGAGGCGAATTGCGACGCGTACGAATCCAGAGGGGCCGCCGCGGCACGGTCGTCTTGGTGGCCGCCATCACGAGCCATCCAGCCGAGCGACAGACTACACCCACAACGAGCTGTTAGACCAAGGGACGCGCACCAGGATGCACCATACCTGGATACAATACGGGTGAAGGGAGTGGGAGGGTCGGCGGCGGCGGCGGCGGCGGTGGGGGTGCGGGTCGCTGGGGAGTAGGCGACCATATACACGGCGAGGGCGGTGGCGACCGCAAGGACGACATGGAGGAGAGCGCGGACACAGAGCATGGTGTGAGGATGTGCAAGTGAGAGTAGCGATGGGTGCGAGATACGGCGCGGAGCGGGGTGAGAGGAGAGGCGCGGTGGCGAGCGAGGCGGTGGCAAGAGTCGAGAGGCTTGCGAGCACGAGCGGACAAATTGCTGCAGATTTGAACGCAGTTCGTGCATCGCCCGCATGGCCTGTATGGCACACATGGTCGCGGAGTCGATTTCTTGTGCAATAGAGCAGAGTGGCGCGTGGCGCGTGGCGCATGGCGTGGTTGAGCGCGGGTATTTATGGCAGTGCAACTAGGGAACTTGCATGGTGTGGCGGTAGTTGTGGTAGCAGAAATGGCTGTGGCTGCGGTGTTATTGGAGGATGATGTGGCGACGAGTCAGCACGAAAGTAAACAATTTCCGCCTCATTTTTTGCACAGATATCTCCGTTCATTTCGCCACACTTTGAGCTCTAAGTCCTAGCTATTATGGTCCCAGGGCTTCCCTGTGCATAAGAAGTCAATGGAGACTCATTCTGACAAGTTTGCAAGAATCTACTACTGATCTGTGAAGTGATCACTGCTAGCTATATTACAAGAAGTCTATTTTAATGATGCAGTTTGGCTGTATTATTATTGATTTGCTATTCTTAACTTATTCATAAGCCTGCCCTGGCTAGAGGTAAATGCTGAGATAGAGATTGAACAGTATGTAGCAGATGAGCATTACGTATTGACTCATAACCTATTGGAAGAGGTTACAAAACAAGTGCCTATTCAAAGGCCATGTGACCACTGCAGCCTCTTATTGTTGTGATAAGAGCGACGGCTTAGTCAGACTCAACAGCCTGGAACGCAACAGAACCCAGAAGAACCAAGACGTCATCAAAGTGATGACGTAGCATTAGTAATCCGACAGTATAAGCGCAACTTGTCTCCTGACAAATACAGAAATTCTATACCCTGAACACATCTGT
>QZWS01000098.1:0-27153 GCA_004114245.1 Zoopage sp. CT-All
TCGGAAGATGTTCTGAGAAAGGCAAATAGTGGGAACGCGCCGCGCCACATGGCTCGGCAAATTCGCAACAAGCACGCACTCGGCGCCACTCGGTGCAGAAAGCAATGCTGCATCAGCCCGACTGACGATTCTTCGGTGCTGGACAGTCACGGTGTTGCGTAAATGCTGTTGCCAGCTGAAATATGGATACACATCGCCGTGCATCTCGTCGACGACCGCACCTCGCTCGCTCGTTTCGCCCGTATGTGCAAAAAGGCGCGCAGGTATGTCCGTCCGACGCGAATGGCTGGCGGCTGAACATACCCTGGCAGCGTGGTGGACCACCCCAGTGTGTGGCGCTTGATGTTCTTCCTCGAGTTCGGCGTCCTGTGTCCTGCACATTTACGCCGACGCATCGTGCAGAGAGATTACCACATCGATTGGAAGAGCGAAGTGCGCAGCTGCCGGTCGATGCGGGCGGGTTGGATGCCGCCGATTTTGCATGTGAATTCGTCGTCAGCCGCCCTCGAGGCACCCATCGTCGACGCGATTGGCGTTTCCATGTCGGTCAAAGGCATTGATGGCGCCGAGCAGCGCGCTCGTAAGCGAACCAGAACTGATCCTGAGAACGGCACTGCGCGGGGTCTACGCGCTTCTCAGCTCCAAACGAAATCGATACGCCTCAACCGTCTTTTTCCGGGGCTGCGCAATTGTCAGCTGGACGATTACATTGTCATTGCGGCCGAAAACGCGCGGGATAGCCCAAAGACTCGCACCATGGCCATAGGGCTGATGGATACGGACTCGAAGAAGTCTCTTGGCGCACTGCTCTTCTTGCTCCCGTCTATGCGTCTTTTACGACGCTGTCTATGGAAGTCGCCCCGCGCCAATCTCGATTTCCCCGTCGCCATTGCCCCTGAAGAAAATCTGCTCATTGGCACTATCAATACAAATGACACTGACCACATTGCACAGGCGGTGCTTTGCAGCTGGCAGCCCGCGAAAGGCGCTTCGCGAGAAGTCACAGTGGTGCTGCTGGAGGAGCTTTTTGAGCTAGTTGTTGTGGCCAACCAAGCGCTTAGACAGATTTGGGTATTTGGACGCGATGGAGAGAATGTGCGGGTCGTACTTTACGTATATCCCATGGACATTGACGCGTCGAGCCCTTCACCTATTTCGCGCACAGACTTTTCGACAGGCCGAACGGTCGAAATGGTGTCGCTCGAGGAAGCCATCATGTCCATCATGGTGACGGTGCACACCGACAACACTGTCGCCGTTTGGCGTATCGAAACAGGCGAGCTGCTGACGACGCTCACGGTTCCGAGTCATTTCCAGCACCGGTACATTTTCGACATATGGTACGAGCCCACATTCACGCATGTGGGCGAGATGCTTACACTAACGGCACACCTTGCGTCGAATATTATTGCTGTCTGGTGCCTGGATATCGCTTACGCTGCCGTCCTTCCGGAAAAATTGCCAGGCACGGTGTTCATCGCCTCGGAAATCACTGGTCAGGAAGACCAGCCCAAGACGATCGTTGCACACCACCGCGGCATCGTTGTGCTCGCAAATAATGCAGGAGATATGTCGGTCTACGACGTTACCGGTGGCGGAAGCGGGACGAATGCGCAGGGATACACCAAGGCAACAGAGCTGGCGGTGATGAGCCTCGAAATGCCCTGGAAAGGTCGGAACCTGTGGAACGATGTATTTCTGATCTCCGACCGTCGTCGTATTTTGATGATGTCGCTGCGCAATCCTATCCACGGGTGGGGTATTTATCCTCGTGCGAAATAAAGACTAGCTACGATGTCGCCCATATTCTGCCTTTTACATGCCGAATGGGTTTGATATTAGCGGTACACAGCACAAGCGGGAGCAATTAGTACGGATGCACAGCTGAAGTCACCCGCACTTCTGCTTGATGGAACTTCCCGATGAAACCATCCTGCAAATCGCCCAATGGCTCGTAGATGGCCCTGCGACCCTCGCTCGCCTCTCTCGATCATGCAAAAAGCTGCATTCGTATGCTTTGCCTGGTTCAATGTGACCATAGACGGTGCATAGGCTGGTCGAAAAGTCAGGGCTTTGGCGCGAGGTGTATTTCCGCCGCAACAACGTTCTATGCCCAGCTGAAATTCGCCGCAGGATCCTCGAGAGGAATTATGATGCTGGCTGGAAAGATGAGGCGAGGAGATGCTTCACGATGCGGTCAGGGTGGAAGCGTCCCGAGACCTCTGCGGCGACCGACATCGTCGCCAATCTTGTACCCGGTCTGGGCGATGAGCAGCACGGCTCACCCGATTTGAAAGGCAATGCTGGAGCTTCAAGTGACCGGCGCCGTACGCGTCTCAAACCGAACCAGCTTCGAGCACGATGCGTTCACCTCCACCGCCTCTTTCCTGGTCTTCGCAAGTATCAGTTCGACAATCTGATCGTGGTTGCGTCGCCAAGCTCGAGAGATGCACCAGGGACACGGACAATGGCTATTTCTGTAAACGACACATCCTTGGGAAAAACCGTCGGGATGTTGCTCTACTCATTGCCCTTGCTGCATCTGCGACGCCGATGGATGTGGACAGTGCCCCGGCCGTACGCCGCGTACCCGTTCGCCATGGTCCCTGACGATGACCTCTTTGTCGGATTTGTTTACACCAGCAATGAGCTTGCGGTAGCCAAGGCGATCTTCTTCTTATGGCATCCTGTCCTAGGCGACGAGCACGAGATAGTGATTCCCCTTCCAGAGCGGATGCATGCGCCGCTGATGACTGTTTGTCAGGATCGGCGCCAGGCCTGGGTATTTGGCCGCGATGAGAGCAATATGCAACTGACGCGTTTCGTGTACTCACTTGCACCAAAATCGACACATGAGCTTCCACTCTCGCGTGTAGACTATTCGAATGGACGGCCGATCAATGACGTGGGTGTGGACGACGATGTGCTGTCGGCGCTTACAACGGTTCACGGGGACGGCAGCATGGTAGTGTGGCGAATGGAAACCGGAGAGATGCTCACCATGCTCAGCGTTGGCGACGAAGTGGGCCAGTATCCAACGGACAGTGTCTGGCTCGAAGCTACCTTGGGCAGCGTTGATGATATCATCACGTTTGCGGCGCATCTCGCGCCAAACATACTTGGCATATGGACGCTTGATTTGGCACCTGGCGCTGTATATCCTGCAAAATCGTTCTGCCAAATGGTCGTCGCTAATGAAGTATCAGGCAAGGAAGACTCGGCCAAGACGCATATTGGCTACCATAAAGGCATCTTCCTGCTGGCCAATGATGCTGGCGAAGTCTCTGTCTACGACGGTGCGCTTGTAAACGAGGGAAAGCGTGACTTGGGCGCCAAGGCATGTGAACTGGCTGTGATAGACCTGGGCATGCGTCCAAAGTGTCATGTACAGTGGGACGACGTGTTTGTTGTGGCAAATGGACGGCGGCTCATGGCATTGTCGCTGCACAGCCCCATTCGAACGATGTAGTTTGAAGAAGGCACAGCATAGTCTCATACATGCCAAAAAGAATGTTGCATCTTCGAATATCCCAGTTCTATAGCCCCGTCATAGACATGCCGGTGGTGGGTGTCCAAACACATTCGCACGACCCTGCCAGCCGCCCACATGACCCCCGCCACTGCGGCGATCCCACCGCTGCTGCACCGTCTGCGCGTACTCATCACCCGCACCGTGCGCGCATCAACTCCAGCAACCTCGGCGACGCACTACACGCTGCTTCGGCACATCCTCGCCCGACCGTCCCCGGCCCTTCCCTACGCGCTTCTCCTCACGTCCCTCTTCTTCCTTCGCGAATCCCGCCGCGACCTTCTCCGCGGAAATGTTTGGAAACGCCGTGCCGAGGTCGCGGAGTGGTGCGCTGCCAGAGTGGTGCGGTGCTGTGGTGGCGGTATTGGCTGGCGCGGCGTCGTCGAGGCGTTGACGTACGATTTCTCACCCCGACAGCGTGGCATGCGACGGCACAGGCTGCCCGACAGCACATCGGCACCGGTAAGGTCCGACAGAAGGTCTCAATATGGGAATGGGGAGGAGGCAGGGGCATCATCGCTCCGAAGGGAGCCGGTGCTCAACAAGAGCACAAGTCATGGGCAGCTCTCCACCACTGCGTCGCGTCTGCGTGCGCCAAGCTCCGTTTCGCAATACCAAGCCAACACCGGCTCCAACGCGAGCACGTTTCAATCGGCAACATCGCGACTGATCGTGGCTCAAGCGGGATCGACGCTGAGCTCGTCCGACACGGATATGCAAGCGCCGTACGCACACATCATGTCTCCATCTGCTTCAGACATCGAGCAAGTGAACTCGGTACGTGCTTCATGGTCTCACGACGATGATGGATCGCTGGATCCGCTGCTTGCGCCGCACTCGGCGCTGTCCACTCCACGGGCCCCGTCGTTCATTTCTGACGCAGCGACGGCAGCCACATCAGTTCGCGGCCGACCTTTGCCTCGTCGGCCAGGAAGCGCCACTGGCGAAAGCATTGCCGCGACAGAAGACTATGGCACGTATTCCGAGGCAATGTCGGAGAATGGCGATGATGCAGCCAGCTTTCTCCTGAGCGACGGTCCCACATCAGCCCCACTAGGCACCGCAGCCGAAAACGACGACGATCGGATGAATGCGCTAGAAATTGCTGTGCTTGCCCGCTCGAGAATATTCTGCTCGGATCCCGTTGTTAGCGCCGTTGTCGACGCCTGCTGGGATGGGCGTATCTCGTTCTACGTCACAGCCGTCGATGGTGCATCATCTGTAAACACGTCGCCGAATGGCACCACGAGCATTGTGCATATTCACGGTGGTGGTCGTGCTATGGGCGAAGATCCGCCGAGCACATGGCAAGAGCTGTGGCGAGTGTCTCGGCTTCGATCGCCACGCGTTGCTCACGTCCTCAGCATGCTTTCCTACGCCGGCTTTTTGATGCTCTTTGTTCAAGTCTTGCTGCACCGGCAACGATCTCTGGATATGTCCGTTTCGCAAATATGGGCTGAATTCTTTCTCGTGCTCTGGACGATAGCGTACATAGCGGACACAGCCTCGCGGATATATCGCTCTGGATGGAGGTTCTACATTCATCATTTGATATCACCGCTTGACCTCGCCTCCCAAGGCTTGCTCCTTGGGTTTGCCGCCATTCGTCTTCGCGCCTATATTCGTCCTCTACTGCCCGATGGCCTTCTTTTGACATGGTTTCGACCCAAGCCCACCCCTGCACAAGAGGACGCTGAAATGTTGACACGCGCTGCATATGACATTCTAGCGCTTGCTGCTTTCCCGCTTTTCACGCGATTTGGCACGATGATGGACAAGTGGCGATGGGCTGGTCGTCCACAGGCCGTCCTGAGGCGCGTCATGCGGCAGGTGTGGTGGCCGTTGGTTGGGTTTTGGCCACTGGCTGTGCTGGGTGTTGCCTTTGCGCTGCGGGGTCTTGAACTCGGGAAGGACAGGGTCGCAATATCAGCTGCGTCGGGATCGTACAATCCACGCGATCCATGGGACGGTGTTCCGGACCAGCCGTTCGTGCGTATTCTCTATATTCTCAGTCGGGCAGCAGTGGGAGCCGTGGATTCTGCGTTCGCGTCTGCACCCTCCTTCCACCCCGTGCTGGGCCCGGCCCTGTTTCTGGCGTTCATGTCGCTCCTTGTTATGCTTCCTCTCGCTCTTTGCTTTGCCGTTGTGTTAGATACCTACCGTGAGACGGCGGTAGACGATCACCGCGCGCTTGCGCGGTATCGGTACGAGTTTACGCTGCAGGTCCTCGAACAGGCTCGGTCGGAGCCCCTGTTTCCGCTCCCGCCCCCTCTCAATCTGCTCAGTCCAGTGCTGCACATGTTTGAGCGCATCGCGGGATCAACCCGGCACGCTTGTCTTTGCCGAGCCCTATTACGATGTCTGTTCTGGCCGGTGCTTGTGGTGTCGCTGGTTTGGGAGCGGGCCGAATCGAATACGAGGAGGGCCCTGATCCTAGGCCCAAACGGCTTTGGTTCTGGCGCAGGCTCGTATATAGGGGCATCTGTTTTTGGCCAAGGCCTGGCTCGTGTGGAGGATGTCCTTGCATCGGCTGGCTGTGAAGCCGACAACGACGCCGTCGTGGTTGCACCCGACGAGAAGAAGAAGCTCGAGCGCGAAGTGAAAGATTTGCGCGAGGCCATGTCGCGGCTGGAGAAGGCTCTTGCCCGTGCCATTCCCAGTACCAACGGAATGTCACACGAGAATTCGTCGCAAACGCGGCTGCCTGGAGGTATGTAGCACTGATGTAACAATATAAAATGAGTTGATCAGGATCAATTTAATCGACTTTATGAGCGATGCTGAGCGCGGGTTGGGTGACTGCAAGTCTAGGAGCCTCATCCAAGATGCAATCAAGGAACGGAAAGCCACAGATCAGCATCCCCATGCTCCATGCGACTAGCTTTGCCATCGGCATGCCGTGGCTGGCGGCCACCCATACGCCGGTCGCCGTCTCGAATGAGTGCAACGCGACGAGGCCGGAGAAGGCCGCATATACCAGCCAGTTATACGGTGCAGAAGCCCCATCAACGAGCGGTATAATGTGTAGATATTCAGAGAAGAAGAAGAGAGCCGAGCAGAGGCCTCCTGCAGCTAGAGTGGCAAAGCATTTCAGAAGGGGCGGCGTCTTTGGCGTAAATGCACGCTGGGCAGTCTTCCGGGATGCTCCCTTTGATGCCAGGACCTCTCGATCGGCAGCTAGCAAAGGCATCAATAGCCAGACACCCGTCAAGCCGACACCCGCGGTCCACAGACTAAGTCGCCAGCCACGCCAGCCATGCACATGCTTCATAACACGAATGGCAATGCCGATTTCAGCAGAGTGCGCTACGACAAGGAACCAGTACCATGCATGAATAGGCTTTGCATCGACTCGGAGAAAATCGAGAACGGCGATGGAGGCCGGAGAGGAGGGATGAAAGTGCATGTAGACGGCAAACATGGTCGTAGCGACGAGGCCGATGAGGACGACAGTCGGCGGCTGTTTTGGCGCAAACTCGGTTGCAACGCCCTCGCAGTTCTCTTGGTCCGGGTTCTGATGCATAGTTCGCGGTGTCTGCTAATGAGACCGACGCGTGCAGTGTATCGACGCGCGGGAGTATATTCGGGCGCAATATGTAACTGCTAGGAGAGCAATATGGGTCCAAGGCACGAATGGCCGCTTCTGATTGCTCAATTTTGCGCCGCACAGCTCCATCCTTGCTGCTCGCCTGCCTTCGATGCTGAGCACATTGAAGCAGCAGTGCGCGGCCATGCTCCACAGCCCTCTCCTGTGCCGCTCGAATAGTTCCTGGAGCAGCAATCAGTGAAATGCATCACAGCGGGTAACGAACCACTTGTATGGAGTATGCGGAACATGCACGGTATGCTTTCACGGATTCTTGCTACCAACGTGACAGCGGAGCGAAGCATTCGGACATGGTCGCGGGCCACCCTGACGATGCCCATATTCGTCTCCGCGTTGAAATACTTGACTAGGCCACAAAACTAAACTCAAATGGCTATGAAACGATGGGTAAATACCAACGAGATTATCCTGGATGCATCCGGTGCCGTGGTCGCCAAAATTCAGCTGGACCGAATCGCGGATGCTTGCTGCGATGTCGCGATGAGTCAGCGCTGGCTCGGACGGCGATGAGCCACGCGCGTGCAGCGGTGCCAGCGGCGAGAGATAGGTGAGACTTGCGGGGTTTGTGTCGGCAACGACCAGGTGGATCTCAAACAGCAGGTAGCGGTTCTTGAAGCGAACCATGTCGGCGCAGGAGGTTTGTTTTTGCCGAATCAGCTTGTCGCGTCAACAGCCTTGTGTGCACTTGCACTTGCTCGTATTGATGCTAAGGCCCAATACAGGCATTACACTCTCTTGTGTGCACTTGCACGCATTGATTCGCGAGATACCCAACGTAAATGCACAGTAAACAAAATATTACAGCTTACAGCCGCTCGCCGCCTGCTGCACGGTCAGCACTCTTCGCCCTTGCCAAGGCTACTCCATCCTGCAGCCCGCAGCGTCGCAGCATCGTCGTGGCATTCAGACATATTGGCGTGAAACGTTTGGCCAAATCCAAGCAGCCACGCGACCGAGGCGCCGCAAAATAGGATGGCAAGCTCGACACCGGACCAATTCATATTCCCAAGCGTCACTACTGGGCCCTCTTTGGGCAGGAGAAATAGCACCGTGATCAGACAGACCCATGCTGTAGCCAGCCATGCGACGACTTGCGAGAACGCGCCGAGATGGAAAGGGCCGGGCCGGAAGCTGGACCACCGGGACGAGTGCACAATGAGCCGCACCATGACGGGAATGCCATAGCTCAACGACAGTGCCACGGTGGCCAGGGACGTCACGGCGGCAAACGCGGTTTCCGAGCCGAGATAGGGCAGACCGAGGACGATGGCAACGACGGCGGAGGCCCACACAGCGGGAACCGGGGCCTGGAGGTGTGGGTCGATGTGCGCAAAAAGCTTGGGCAAAGCACCATCACGCGCAAATGCATACATGGTTCGAGAAGCCGATGTCATGGCGGCCACCGAGGAGAAGAACATTGCGCCCATGATAATGACGAGCATGACGATGGCGCCGGTGGAGCCAAGGCAGTCCAGAAAGATCTGCGCAATGGCTGAGCCTGTGGGCGAGTCGACCACAGCTTCATAGTCTTGGACGCAGAAAAGCAGCGCAATGAGAAGCGGCCAGCCCACGACTGCCGAAACCAGGACCGACATGACGACGCCGGCGGGAGCAGCAACCGCAGCATTGTGCGTCTCCTCTGCAGCGTGCGTTGCCGCATCATACCCGCAGAGGGTGAACTGCGACAGAAGCAATGACAGCAAGATGGCGTATACTGCGCCTCCTGTGTCCCCAAATGTAAAATTCCACCCGGTTCGATTCGTGAATCCCGTAAACACCCATTCTGCCGATTGCCACGTGGGCGCGCCTACCAAGCAAGCGATGAGAATGACCACTGTTCCGATGATGTGCCAGTACACGGACACCGTATTGAGAAGGTTCAGGCCGCGGATGGCGAATGTGTTGACGCAGCCGTGGGCTACAACAATGCCAATGTAGATGGCGACCGGAACCCAGGCCGCGTCGGTGGCCGGCTCGCCGGTGGCGATGCTATACGTGGCGAGCACCATCAGCGCCAGCCCAAAGTCCCCGGCCGCGAGAATCGCAAATTGGCCGAGCAGATTGCACCAGCCCGTGAGCCACGCCACATAGGTGGACCAGCCGCGCTGGGGGCCACCGATTCGCGCCGCCCAGAAGTACAATCCCCCTGCGTGCGGATACCGCGAACACACTTCCGCCATGGCGCCCGCCACACACGCTGTGAAAAGGGACACGATGACCCAGCCCCAGACAAGACAAGCCGGGCCGCCGGCGCGGAGTCCGTCGCCAAGAAGCGCGCCAAAGCCAGTGAGAATGGAGATGGCCGAGAAGGATACGCCGAAATTGGCAAAACTGGTCAGTTCGCGCCGCAATTCCTGCTTGTAGCCGAGCGCTGCAAGCTGGTCCGAGTCATCGGTGCCGGTCAAAGCGGTGGCTGCAGCAGCGGCAGGAGGTAGATGCTTGTCGACAACGCCAGAACTGGAGGCGCCGGTCAAAGAAAACATGGAGTCCTTTAAGAATAATAGAATGGATAGGCGTGAGTCGTGAAAGAAAGGTGCGTCGTTGGGGCTGGTGACGGCTAAATTGGAAATAGTAACGGGGGATGGTAGACGGAGATGGTGGAGAAGGAGGAGGATCGATTTGCACGTTCCACGGAGAGAGCAGTGCAAAATGCACGTGCGAAGTATGTCTCAAAGGGAAGAAAACTTGCGCTGACAACTAACAACTGAGCTGTGCTGCCGAGCAGCAGGAATGCGCTGCTTCCTAATCAAATACTTGTAATATACGCATGGAAACATTATATCAACGCTGGCTCAGGGTCGGTCCGCGCCGGCTAGCACCATCGACTCGCTCATCCCTGCAATTACGTCATCCACGTCCAGCTCATACTGTTTGCGCTCTTCGGCCACTGCCAATGCCAGAGCTATCGCATGCTCGGCTGGTTGTGGCGATGTTGGGCAAAAATGGCTCACTTCGTTGCTGGTATACATGGAAACAATTCGGCGTGGGCTTTGGGAGGTCGCGTCCTTGGACGCTGCCTTTGGCCGCAGCCCCGGGGTCCTGGGCGACGTTTCGGCTTCCGGTGCCGCTGATCCCTGACGACCGCGCTGATTGGACCGCTGTGGAATCGGAGGAGGTGCGTTGCTGCGCCGCGCAATGATAGGGATGTCCTTGGCGATGGCCGCCAAACGTCGAGGAGCGGTTACAGGCGACTTTCTCACGGCACCGGCGATTGTCATGCGCTTGCTCGCGGCTGAGAGCGACTCGCCCGCTGCCCCGTTCGTGGCGCTCAGCTCGACCGAACTGTACCTGTTGCTCGAGGGATCGTCCAAATAACTCGTCTCGTTGGTCGGGCGATTTTGCGTAGAGTTACGATAGCGCGCTGCGGATGGGCGCGGGATGGGCGGAGCCATTCCGGCAACAAGATCATTCCTTGTGCTGATCCTGGGCTTGACATCCGATACATCGACACGCCTCGCCTCGGGCACGCGTGTATGACCGCCACCCGGTGTATGCTTGATGTTTTCTCGGGTGTTGAGTTTGGCAGGGACATTTTCGAACTGCTTCAGCTTCCAAAGCCGCGGCTTGGGCGGTGCCTCCTCGACCAGCTCTCGGGACTCGATCCTGCGCATTGATCTCCCACTGGAGTTCTGGGTCTCCGCGTCATCCTCGCCGGCTTTGGACTTGCGTTGCGACACTTGGTCAATGAGTGGGATGCGGTTGGCGCTGACCGGCGTCTTGGACCGCTTCTTTCCTATAAACTCGGGCTCTGGTGCTGCAAATTTCGGATTGTATGTGATGTGGCGGTTCAGCGGCGGCATAGGCGGCGCCGGCTCTGCGGCAATGCTGGAATTCCATGCGGGCCGGTCAAACGACTTTGAATGGCGCAGCATGCGCGGCTTCTCATTGCCGCCCATATCCTTCCCAATGGATTCCGAGCGGCGATTGCGCGAGGAAGATGCCGGCCCCTCGCCATCTGTGGTGCATCCGCTTATGGTGCGCGTGTGTCGTTTCACGGTGGCCTTGGTAACCCCCGATCGCCTATTCCACGATGAGGCTGTTCCCTCGCCGTCTGTGAGACACCCGCTCAGCGGCCTAGTGTGCCTCTTTGTGGTGGCAGTCGGCTTGGGAGCCGAGCTGGGCGTCTGCGCTTGCCGGGTCGCCGATTTCCCGCGGGCGGAGGGGGAGCGCAGCGCCGGCCCTGCGGCCGCTCCCGGCGTCGCACCCCTCGGCCGCTCCTTCTCATTCGTCGCCCGGCTGACTGAACGCGAATTTCGCCGAGAATCATCGACGGTGTCGTCGGTGGTGGTGACGGATGGCGTGGTCGGACCGGGCGAGACGGCGGAATCCACGGCCTCGTCCTCAAGCCCCAGCTCGACCAGGTCCTCGGCCAGTAAATTATCCGCCATCCGAGTGCAAGATGGGAAGATGCTATGTGTGTTGCGTGGGTGGTGGCAGTGGTTGGCGGGAGGAGATTTGATCACAGCAAAAGAGCCAGGGAGCGCGGATCCTTAAAATTGCAATTTGCCCGGCCATGCGCCATCATCAGCACCTTGGACCCAGCCGGGCTGCCTCGATAGGTTTTCACGCGATCTGGGGGCGGCAATCGCTTCTCATTTATGCCATCGATTGTCTTGGTCGTGTTGATCGGAGAATAGGCCAGAATGGTGAGTGGGGTGCTCAGACTCGGAGTATGCCTACCAGGGCTGACGTGTTGGGTGGGTTGAGGATGGTACCAATGCGTCATAGATACATGCTGGCTGTCAGCAGCACTAAATTATGATCTTAGATACAGTCGGGATATCTGTGTGTATCTCTGCATGAATTGCTTTAATGCAGACATCATTGATAATGTATTTGTTTGCCAATTTATAGCAGTGAATGTTGTACATTACAGCCACCTCTGGTGCTTATGTTCTGGAATGGGATGCTTATATAGGCTTACTTGATGAACTAGGCAATGATGGTATAGTATATATTTTAGACACTATATATATAATATTAGTGAAATGTGCCTACTTGCTACTTGGACAATTACTGATGTACTCCATGCTGCTCTTCTGCCATAGTGTATGACGAAATCAATGAGGTACTAGGTGTGAGGTGTTGGAATTGGATGCAGTACAATGTATATTTAGATCAATACTGTTATTGGTTAGATAAGCAAATGCATATACTACTAAGTGGTTGACCTTCATAAACCAGGCCAGTTCTTTACCATGTGCTCTAATGAGTGACTTTCATACTAGAATTATCAGGGTTATATCCCTTGTTGTAATAGTCTTGTCTTATTTTTCATAATTAATATTAGTTTTATACTAAAATTGCTACTTTTTTCTGTAATCCTGCCAACAAGAGTTGCTGTTAGCCAGCAATCATTTATTATATATATTCATAGTTTGCATCCCAGCTAAAATAGCATAGGATTACTTAGGCATTCAATAAAGGCAATATATATTGATTAGAGCTCAAACTCTAACCTTTGCTGTAATAGAATGTGATAGCCTAGTCAGGCATGACAGCTTGAAATCCAGCATAATCCAAAGAAACAAGATATCATCATGATGATAACATGACATCAATAATCCCATAGTATAAAAGGAGAAATACAACTGCCTCCTGAAAAATGCATAAATTCTATTATCCTGAATGCATCTGAGATCTTACTCAACACAGCAACCTTGCATGTCAGAGTGGAGTTCAGCTGTGATGCGGCAATAAAAAACAGCAGCCACGTTTTGATTACATTGTGTACCACGAGTCCAGCCCACAGCACTGCACCAGTCACATTTTCATCCCATCACCCACCGCCACACCCCCTATTTACGCCCGCTTCACATGTTCATGCCCAGCACACTTGCTATTCTGTCGCTGTTAAGCGTCGCCTTTCTTGGTGCAGATATCCTCCAGCCGACCACGGCCTCAGCCTCGACCTCAGCCTCGACCTCTGCCAACCTCCCTCCTACCACTTCCATACAGCATCTATGGCCGGCAACACCCAACACCCCACCACTGCCGCAAGCGAATACTGCAGATTCTACAGCAAAGTACAGAAAGCGTGTAGCTCTCGACTCGGCCCAGAATCCTCCTGCTTATGCCAATACGCGCACCGCATCACCGCCCCTGTCCAAGTCCACGTCAGACATCAATCCTCTTCGCTTGGCGCTTGGCGCTCCCAGATCCCAAGGTGCTTTAGGTAAAGCGAGGCCGCTGAGCAAGTCACAGGGGGCCCATGCATCCGCTAGTCAAGCCGTGTTCCGCCTGCCGCCCAGCACTGTCAGGGTCCCCCAGTCCGCAAATGCAAAGTACCGTATTCATCGTGAAAGAGCCACCACGCGATGGTGTCTGCCAAAGTTTAAAGCAGATAGTGCTGATGCGTTGCTCGAGAGGGCATATCGCCGGCACCAGGGCACGGCGTTCCTCGCGCAATACACCGCCATCGAGATGCCTTCCTGGACTACTTCTGTCTTGCCTACTCCAACCCTCTTAACTGTTCCAGCGCAGTCGGCTGCCACAGGTGGCGAATCTTCACTTGGCCTATGGGAATTGGTCTTCTCTCTTCCCACCAGCAAGGGTCCAAATTCCGCCCCTACCTTTCCTTTCCTTGCTCCCACTCCGACTACGGCTGTACAGTATCCGGTGCTACGAGCGCTGACAAAAGTGCTCAAGTCTGGCATGATGAGTGGATTCGATGATTTGATCTATAGTAGCAGGGACGCTACCGCTTTGGTAAACCCATTGACAATACGAAACGTCGCAAGGTTTCACGCCAGCACCGATGATACTGCGATCGACAAGGCGCTGGAGTACACTTTTATTGCGACCGATAACATACTTATGCTTCCGGACATCATGGCCGTGATGGATTTCATCAACCCGCTCACGACGGATGCAATACTGAGCGTTTTCTATGCTGGATTCCTCCAAGCCCGTGAAGAAACCAAGCATGCGGCGGCGGCCGCCTATTCCTCACAGATACCAGTCCCAGTCATGATTCGTGTGGGACACAGCGCTGTAGATACGGAATCGAAAGTATACTTACTCCAGACAACGCTGCAGATGATCGCGGCCCGAGCGACTCAAGTATCTCTCGTTGTGCCTGCCGGCAATTTTGGCAACGTTTGGCAACGTGCGCAGCAACTGGCAGAAAGAATTTGGCCCAAGAATTTGCAGTCCATCGAGTTCAACACGATCGTGTTCAATACTGTGACGCTGTATCATATGGGAATGTTTAGTCCGGCGCACCGAGGAATATAGAAAGCTTCCAACTGTATGCAGCACTTCTGAACTTAGATTACACAAGCAATAGGCACCCGGCCCTACCACCGACGCGGCTCGTCTGTGCTTGGTCGCGCAGGCATTGCCATTGGGTCGCAGCTGCCATTGCTCGCAGCTGAAGTTCCACCGAGTCCTAGAGTGGCCAGCCCACCCTTGATGCTGCCGGTAATGCTCTGCAAGCTCGACGCAGCCCCACCACCGATATTGTTCCCGCTCCGGGCGCTGTCGATGCTGACTGTAGAGCTGGCTCTGTGTCGATGGCCAGCGCCCGTGCTGCTCGCTGGCGAGCGAGAAAACGAGGGGTTGGGGCGGCGAAGAAGTCTATTGGGATTTGCCTTCCGTGTCTGGTATATTTCTCGGGCCGTGTCTGCGAGCGAGTGGGTTGATGACGCGGGATTTAACGGGATGAGGTACCTTCGAGGTGTGTGCGCACTTGAAGCGAATATGCCCAGTCTGCGGCAGCCCAGCCCAGATGGTTCCTGATCATGTAGCGGCTTCCGCGGAGAATCAATATATCGATGGTCTACCAAAGGACGACAAAGTCGCTGATTACGATCACTGAAAGAATGTAAAATTACCGAAATGTTCCCATAGGCAGCGGCACTGGGCAGGGAATGAGATTACAGCAAGCAAAATTGCAACGTACTAATGCAGAGGCGTTGATCCATCCCTATCGATTTGATCCACTTCCTCTCCCCAATCCAGCAACAGCTAGTAAGCAGTATATGGTCACCAACCTTGCTTTGCAATATGGACTACCTCGACGAGCTCATCACGCCCATATTTGGCGGCCGCGTGCAGCGTGCGTATACCTGCTGCGTCCATGGCCTGAATCAACTCTGGGAACAGCTGGGCATACATTTGGAAGGCCTAGTAATGCATCAACTACCAAGAACCTGGCGATGAATAAACGCACGTCATCGGCCCCGTATTCTGCTGTAATGTGCAGCACATTCTGGCCTTGATAGTCCTAGACGATCACCAGTCAGCCGGGAAATGGGCGCAAGTCGCGACACACCACTGACGGCCCGGCAGCCTCATGCCCTACCTCCAGCAAATACCTAACGATCTCCAGGTTGCCCGCGATCGCGGCATACATGATCGTTGTCCACCCGTCACGAGGATTCACAACGCGCAGGTTTGCGGGAAGCCGCCCCTTTGCGCGTAACCGCTGGATCAGCGCGAGGTTCTGATTTTGCACGGCCTCGATGAGCTGGCGGCATGCGGTGGGAAGGAGCGGGTCGAGGCGGCGCAGAAGGGCCGGGTTGACGGTGGCGGAAGCAAGCGCAGGGGCTGTTGGTTTGGCCGGCATTGGGAAGACTTGGTCTGTTGATCCGGCCAACCGTGGCATATGCTGCCGTCATCCACTGCCGAGCAGCTCCGAGGTCCGTTTGTCTAAGCACAATGGGTTTCTGAGCCGAAATAGCGCTGACGGCGGCCATCGAAATGCTGCACGGAGAGGCGGAGCGGCTTGCTGGGAACTGCGCGCGCCTAGGGGAGTATCAGGCCTCGCTCCTCGTTGTCTGCGAGCACTGGGTCAGTTGGCAATCTGCGAAGGCAGCATCATTCTCACTGCCAATGAATACAGGTGGATTGGATGGCGAGGGCGAAGGAGCACGACACGCGGGATCTGCACACCAAATGACTCCTCTGTCCACCCAGCATTGATGCCTGCTCGATTATGTAATTAGAGAAATGGCTGGCTAGAGACACCTTTATTTGTTAACCAGCGCGACACTTTAATTCGTGTCTATCATCGCACCAACGGGTGGTTGTCTCGCATCTTTAGTCCACCGTTGCTCGCTGCTTCTCCCATATCTATGCAGTTTAATCAGCTTCAGGTCGTAATGAGCATTCACAACCCACCTGGATATAGCTGTTACTGAGGAAAATGACCTGTGGCATGACCACTTTGACCGTCAAATCCTGAAGCATGTACCACTGTTCAGACGGGTCACCAGCATCTGTTGCAGCCTGGAGTTGTCGTCGCAGAAATACCTTGTATGAGGCCGCTTCCTCCCTGCCTTCATGGCATATATTCGCAACTAGGTCGTATTTTCCCGAATCAGGGCCCATCATCTCCAAGTCCGTAAGCGGAAAATTGACCACCGTCGGGTTCCTCTCCCGTGTCGTCCACAGCAGTTGTTTGGTGAATCGCCTGATGCAGAGCACGACGTAGTCCGGCCATGATTGGACTGTGTACTTCTTGCTCACATCGCTCTCGTCCTTGGCCATGCGGCCATTGAATTTTTCCAGGAGAGCGACAAGCGACACCTGTGGAATAATAGAGGCATGCGTGTATGTGTCTTGAAAGAGCGGAGCGGGCGGTAGGTCCAGCGAAAGGAATAGGAATGGAGAGGTGGTGATAATTGGTTCGCCCTTGCTCAAGTCAGGGGTGCTGGTATGTGCTGAATTGGCATCGGCATCGACGCCAGTGGCCGCGGTCAGCTTGCGGGTTTCGACGCGTACACGCCCTTGGAACGTGTGCGCGACAATCCCTTTTGTCGCTCCTTCTTTAACCGCCTTGAGGTCCTGTGCGATCCCATTCAGCAAAAACACCAGAAGATCGAGCGGATCATTGTTTGAATCGACGGGAAACCGATTTCCACTGACCCGGGCGACAGCATGCACGAGATCATGCGGGCTGGTATGGCCCTTGAATGCACGCGCATTCCAGATGCGCCGGCACAGCCGCGCCATCTCTCCAAGCAGTCCGCCGTCAGAAGCAGTATCGGAAGAAACGACAGCATCGTCGATAAGAAGAAGCATGTCTCGGAGCGGCGGCACGTGCACCAGCACCTGCACGACCGCGTTGAGGGCATCGGAGCCCTTGATGCTGTTCAGCCCAACAAATCCGGGCACAAACTCCCGGCCGGCTAAATCACGATGCAAAACATCGGACGACGTGTCCAGCACATCGATGGATGCGATGGAATAGGACGGCGCCACGACCTGCTTGATATCGTCCAGCGAATGCCCCACGTATTCGTAGGCGTCGGCGTCATCGGGCGGCATCACCCACACGCCGCCCGCGATCCCGTCGCCACCATCCCGCCGCATCCACACCCTGTGCCCTTCGTTGAGCGTGTGGAAATGCGCGGGGGTGACGGCGCCACGGCCGTGCAGGGAGATGCCGCACACCAGGCAGGTGTACACGTTGTGGGTGCGGAGCGTGGAGGCGCACACCGGGCGGAAGTCGAAATCCAGGCGCGCGCGGGCGACGGTGTCGAGGTACAGTTCGTCAGACGATGCCGCGGCAGCGGACGCCACAAAGGTTCGCCGGCGCTTGGCGACTGGCGACGACATCGAGACGAGTGTTGACAGAGCCGGATGACTGGCCTTCTAAATTGGTTGCAGCACGAATGTCGCCCACAGGTTTTGTGTACAACGCGTTTCGCGGAGAAAAAGACGCCGGCTTTAAAATAGCATAACCCCGCGCGGTCCGCCAGCCGATCCGGACGAACAGGGAGTCGTGTCCGAGGCACCGCCGGCATCATCTTCAAGCTCATCTACTTTCTGCTATCCTGATTGGCTATGCTTGTGCATCGCTCTGGATCTGCGTTTCTGCTGGCTACGTTACAACCCGGTAACACGTGGCTAAATCTGACATGGATCCGTACCAGACGCCGAAGCCGGCAGATGCGCCGCGCAGCCACCCCCGCCGCGGCTCGCCCACCCACATCGCGAAGCTCTTGCGCCGCTCCTCAACCATCGAGGCCGTGCGGCCGCCCGGATGGACACGCGTGACGCAGGCCGTGGGGTATGTGCTGTGCATCGGCGTCGTCGGGTACATGGCGTTTGCAAGGAGCAGTGGCGGCGAGGAGGATTGCTTTTCGGGGTCGCGGCGGTGGTGGGCGCGTCAAGTGGATGCGTTTTGGTCGCTGTCGGAGGAGGAGCAGAGGGTGGTCGAAGGGGATCGCATCAACAGCGCGTAGACGTGCTGTTGATGCTGAGTACACTGGCTTGTATTGCATGGAGGTATAACCTGGATAGAAAGTAATCGCCGAGTCTGTTGTATAGAGTGGGTGGGGAGCGGAGGGCGGAGTCATTAAACAGACTGAGTTGTACAGCCTGGGTGTCACAGCAGCGCACTCCCTTCTAATTATCTAGAAAGCAGCATGGCCCCTTCTATGCACAGTCTGTTGCATCCAGGTCGTCGGGTCAAGGGTCAGGGGTCGGCTGCGTAGACTGCCCAGTGAGTAGCGCTGGCATCTGCCGGTGGCCCACGTGGTAGCGGCCCGTTTTTCCTCAGCTTGCTTTGCTACACCACCCAGATCGCGTCTCGCCTCCGCCCCCGTCCCTCAGAAACAATGACTTCCAGGAAGGTCCACGCAAAACGCTCGTCTTCAGCGCTAGTGCTGGGCGCCGTGCGGCTCCTTCCGCTCCTCATCGCCGTCCTCACGCCCGGCCTCGCCATCGTCCATGCAACAGGCCCTCCATCACTCTCCAGCAGCAGAGGCACTGACGCAAGCAATGCTGGCATTGCTTCGGGTCCAGACACTCTTTCAACCACTCCGTCAGGCGCTCTGACGAATTCAGGGCCCACAGACAGAGACGCCGTCACGCACTCGCAGACATATCCCGTGCTTGGTTACAGGTCGAAACGCCTTGAGGGGTTTCCGGGCAAGAAACAGAGCAAGTCATCTGAGCCCGAAGTTTTTCCGCCGCCTCTTCCAGACTCTTATTTAAAGCCGCTGGTGGTTGGCAAGCGACAACGGCCTGTTGAGCAGCCGTCCCGTGCACCACCGTTCCCTGGATTATCGCGTAGCCAAAGCTCTTCAAGGAATGATCAGTACATCGATATTGATAGCGCTCCTGTGTCCGGGGATGGGCGAAGCCGGGACTATGGCTCCATACCAACTACACTCACCTTTGGAAAGACATATCGCAATAGCCTAGAGGGCACTCCATTGTCAAGTCCGGTACTCCAACCTACCACCGACACTATCGACAAGCAGGTCTTGGAAACGCCGTTAAGCCCCGAGCATAGTGACCTTAAACACACGCCCTGGCGCGCTGTGCACTCTAAAAGTGACAAGTCAATACCGTCGCCAAACGTTGCCACTGCAACCACCACGACCACCACGACTGCAACCACCTCGAACACGATGAATCCTTCAACAAACCCGGCATCAAAGACAGCCACGACAGTAACAACGACCTCGGCTTACGGCGTCGCTATGCCTCCGGGTTTTGATATTGTCGGCCCTATGAGGCAATTCTTTAAGTTCATCGAAAATACCAAGCCATGCGCGATAGAACTCTATCGCGGCAGTTCAACCGTTGCCCCGCAGTTTGCTAGCGAGCTGATTGCACTCGACCCCTCGCATAATTATATTTTCAATGCGCTTGTATCGAAATGGACTCCGCTGAAATCGACATTAGATGGCGCTCAGTCGCCTGAAGCGAAAAAGGCTGCTGAGCAGCAGATGCTAACGTTTATCAACAACGTTAGCGGGGCTGTCAAGAGCATGATTACTAAAGCACCCGATGAAATCATCCCGTATACCAGTTGGAAACCCTTGGTCGACGATCTCGAGCGTATCCAAGTGGTAATGGACGAGAATTCGAAAGCGAAATTCCCCGAGGACGGAAAAGACCCGGCCCAGGTTAAGTCGGTGCCCATCAGCACACTGGATATTAGTGCGCAGCTGGCCAAGCGCTTCTTCGATGGTTTATTGGCAAAGCCAGTCAACTTGAACTTGAATGCGATGCAGGCTGTAGTCGTTCACATCATGACCCTCATCCGCCTCCGTCCCCTTTTTCCTCTCGGGGCCGTTACGTTACCGTTCGAATCCGAATACGGCGTAGACCAAATAAACCTCTATAAAGAAGTCATGAGGATGTCGACGGGACACCAAAACCTTACATTTGGCATGCAAAGCATGCTCTTCCGACAGCCTCTGAAAAACGTGCCCGGTACGGAGATCAAACGCATAGGTGATGCGGTGAGGGAATTTTTCAAGGTGGTAGTAATTTCATTCGATGACGTTTTCCCTAAGGAATGGGTGAAGATGGTCAACGATAAGGTTGCGGCAGCGAAAAGTCGTGGACATGTGTGTCCGGCGGCAACGAGAGTAGATGCCCCAAAGACTGCTGTGTGAATGAAGCAGTGCGGCATATTAAAATCTTACCCCTGTAAACGGGACAACCGCCAATGCTCGAGACGCTTTTTCTCCTCCACCCTACAGCCGCTGCATCCGTCCTCTGTGAGGCCAAGATTGCGCCATCCCACTCTACACCACACACTCGTACACTCTCGCTACACCATGCATATCTCCGTCGCCTCCTCATCGACATCGAGCTTCCTGCGGCTGGCTCCGCTGCTCGTCGCCCTTGTCGCAGCTTCCCTGGACATGTCGTCAGCCTCAAATCGATATGCGGTCAAGCTTGACGGGCCACCCGATTTCACGGCTTTTGCTAACAATCAACAGCAGCCAGGCCCAGTGGTGCCACCGGGCCCAGTAGTGCTGCCACAGGCTCAAGTATTGCCACCGCCGGTTCAAGTAGTGCCGCAGCAAGTCAATGCTAATATTCAAAATGTGGACCCGAACTTCATCGATGTACCAGCGGATCTATCACTGAGCAACGTGCTGCTAAAGGCCTTCTATTTCATTGAGACAAATGGCCCATGCCACCTTGAGCTCTACCGGAACAGCGCGCCCACGACAAAGCCGACAGCGCTCAGCATTATTCAAGGTATGTTCTCTCTCCTTGATAACATCATTTAACGTGAGATAGGCATTTCTGGGGGTAATAACATGGAGACATCGCTTACGTTCGATAAGACTAACTTAAACGCTGATCAAATCAAAGAAGTTGTCTTCTCCGTGAGTCGTGCGATCAAGCTCATTCTCACCCACGCCCCGATCAAGATCATTACCGGGGACGAATGGAAGCCGACTGTCAACAAGCTTCTAGCGCTTCAGGTGAAAAAAGGAAAGCAGACGCCGGTCACGGCAAGCGATATCAAGGTGGAGCTGGTGAGAGGCTTCTTTACCAAATTAAGCAACAAAGCCAAGGACAGGGCATCGTTACGAAAGCTCGTGCTTGTGCATCTCATGACCTTGATACGCATACGGCCGAGCAAAGCCAATCCGGCGAACGCTTTCGACTTCCCTCAGTCGCAGAAGAACATTCTTTTTACCTTTTCCAGCATGCTCCTGCCGATGTCCCATAACAACCAGGATGCCAAACAGGTCGGCAAGCTGGTACTGGAGTTTTTCAAGGTGCTGGTGGTGAATTTCGATGCGCTATTCCCCGAGCTTGTCCAGAGCGTGGCAACGAACGTCGGAGTGATTACCGGTACTCTTGGCGGCTTGTGTCCGCCGTGAGTGCGAGTGTGCATGTGTTGGGGCCGCTGGCGGTCCTCTAGAATACAGAGGAATGATTCCTGTATTCTCCCAGAATTAGATGAGCAGCAAACAGCCCTTATATCCTCCATTGTCCTAGCTCGTGATCATGCCCAGGGGTGTGTCGGGTTGGTGGCGATTTCCGGGTCAGAATTTGACTGCCTGTCAGCCCGACCGCAAATATTAAATTCATACACTAGTAAAACCGGGCAGCCGCCAATGCCCGAGACGCTTTTCTCCCCACCCTACAGCCGCTGCATCCGTCCTCTGTGAGGCCAAGATTGCGCCACCTCACTCTACACCACACACTCGTACACACTCGTTACACCATGCATCTCTTCGTTGCTTCATCGACAGCGGACTTCTTGCGGCTGGTTCCGTTGCTCGTCGCTCTTGCCACAGCTACCCTGAGCATGGTATCAGCCGGGGATCGCCCTAAACGACACGGGGTCCGTTTTGAACAAACACCCACTTTTCCGATTATTGGTGGCAGCAGACAGCCAGGCCCTCTGGTGCCAGTAGTGTTGCCACAGGTTCAAGTGCTGCCACCGCCAGGTCAAGCGCCGCCAGGTCAAGCGCCGCCAGTTCAAGCGCCGCCAGTTCAAGCGCCGCCATCGGCAGTTGAAGTGGTCCTGCAGCAGATCATTACTGACCCTCTGGATGACGGCTCCAGCGTTCTCAATGTGCCAGAGGATCTGCCATTGGACAATGTGCTGGTTAAGGGATTCGAATTCGTTGAGAAGCATGGCCCATGCCACCTCTCGCTCTACCGAACTAGTTCACTCACGACAAAGTATGTAGCTGAGCGTATTATACGAGGTGTGCACACTCTCCTTAACATCCTCAATTAACGCATGAAAGGCATTTCCAAGGGCAAGACCCTGGAGACATCGCTTGGGTTCGTCGAGAATAGTTTAAACGGCGATCAAATCAAAGAAGTCGTCTTCGCTGTGGGTCGGGCGATCAAGCTCATCTTTGCCTTCGCCCCGACCAAGATCATCAGCATAGTGCGATGGAAGCCGCTTCTCAAGAAGCTCATAGGATTCCAGATGGGCAAAAAAGGCGATGCGCCACTCACGGCAGCAGAAATCCAGGCGAAGATCTCGCATCAGCAGATGAAAGAGTTCTTTACCAGGGAAGCCAGACTACCCAAGCCACCTCAGGTCAATGCTATGCAGCTGAAACTCGTCCTCGTACATCTCATGTCCATGATTCGCGTGCGACCGGGCAATCCAGATCCGACATCCTTTGATTTCCCTCAGCTGCAAAAAAACCTAGTATTCACCTTTCCCAGCATACTCCTGCCTATAGCTGAAGTCGAGAGGAAGGATGTTGCATTGGTCGGCAAGCTGGCAATTGAGTTTTTCAAGGTGGTGGTGAAGAACTTTGATGCGCTTTTTCCCGAGCTTGTCGATGATGTTGCAGAGAAGGTTAATATGCTCACCGGAAGGCTTGGCGGCTTGTGTCCGGCGTGAGTGTGAATGTGCGTGTGCTAGGGCCGCTGGCGGTCATACACCACGAGCAATGCATAATTTGCTGCCTCCGTCCAGTAGTGTATTGCCCGCACGATCACCATGTCCAAACTTCCCGATCGCATATTCCATGCGCTTTCAGTAGCGACTGCTTCCGACGCCGACAGCGCAAACACATCAATGCAGGTGCAGTACGACTCGGATGCGGAGGATATGGTGTACGAGGAGGACGAATTGGTGGAGGACATTGATGAGATGGAGCTCCTGCGGTATCACGACAATGCCACTCCGGCGCTCGATGTGTGTCAAGCGCTGCTGAAACCCGACGCGGATCTGGAATCCTTGTGCGTGTTTTCACCGGGCGAAGCACGCGATTTTCTCAGCCGCGGGTGGACAGTCGTTGACGGCCCAACTCTGCGTGGACATACGGCCCATGACGTTGTACAGCCTTCGATGGCTGCCAAGGCTCGAGAGGGGGCGGAGATGTTGGCACGCTCGGGAAAACTTATTCCAGCATCGGACGCTGTGGCGGCCAAGGAAGGCGAGGGCGACAGCGATCCATTCCAGGATCGTCGAGCTCGCGACGACATCCACTGCTGGCTCCATCCCGACGAGGTTGTGATCGACGCTCCGGTTTTGACAAATTTAGTTGCCTGGTTCAACACCACCCTAGCGCGCGACATCAACGCGTTGGTGCACCTTCGCGGACCGATCGAGTATCAACTTGCATGCTACGCTGCAGACGCCCAATCGCGATATGAGCGACACCGCGACGCGTTTCCCACGGATGATTTAGATGACGCAGAACAGCGACGCGTCACAGCAATACTGTATCTGGCAGATCCGGAAGTGCCGGTCGAAGGCGTCGGCAGTCTGCGACTGTTTGGAGCAGGCGATATTGGCGAGGGCGGTGACAGGGCGGACGTGGACGTTGAGCCGAGAGATGGCCGGTTAATTGTGTTTCTTAGTGGTGTATGGGATCATGCTGTGCTGCCGACAGCGGGAGGAGTGCTCAATGGTAACGACGACAAGGTGGTGGGGAGGGCAGCGCTTACTGCGTGGTATAGGTAGATGAGGTATTGGCATTTTGAGTTCCCCCAGTTTATTTTATTAGCTAGTTGGTGTGAATGGTGCTGCCAATATGTGCATTGAAGCAGCCCATGCAGAGACGCACACCGACGCCAGGCTGGCGGCCACGTCAGGGATTGACCTTTGGATATTTTGAGGGCAGTAGCAGATGCCTGATCATATCTGCAATGCACGGCGTTGGTTTGATTGCGGTGAACAACCTGACACGTGGCGAATACGAGTACATTAAGGTTTGCCTCTGAAATGGCAGCACTCGACATTCACGCTGATGCAGTGCTTCGGCCAGCAGCCCTGGTGCAGCGGCTTTTCCGTAAATTCAACACTCCGGAGGTTGCTCATAGCCGCCATCCATAGAGGAGCATATCGTTGCAGGGGGCTCGCATGATGCCGCTGATTTTGGCGTCGAGTCGGTTGTTTCCGGCATTCCCTTGCACAAGGTGTCGTTCAAGATGCTTCGACCGCATTTTAATCCTTTTAGATTCCTTGCATTAATCTAATATCGCGAGATGCGGCGATGGACGTACGCCAGGGCCAGCTGGTGCGCATCGTGGGAATGATTCAGGATCCGTCGAGTCTGGGCCAGGAGATCGCAATCGACGCTGTTCGTGATCCCAGCGGGGTAGATGCGGTTGCTTCATGTTATGTGGGATTAACTGTTACAATGTGTAGAGCTGGAGAACGCTGAGGTACTGTCACGGAGTGCTGCACTCGTCCGCAACTGATAACGGCGCTCAGCCCGCGCTTGTCGATCACGACGACGCATTCACGATCGATGATAATCGCCATACGTTAATAGAGCATCATCTTATGCGCGTGGTGTGTACCTCTGCGTGCTCGACACCGGGTGCTACTGCTGGCGATGGCACCTCTGATCGTATTTGGCATTCCTATTTTCCACCCGATTCATGCCTCATAGTCGCCAAGGAAATGGTGCAAATGGATATTAAAGATGCGGTCTCCAGCGTTGTTGTCAGGTTGATGTCAACGTCAAGCGCCGATAGTAGCGGCAATGGCGGGACATATCATGCTGGCGAAATCGTCGACGTAATCGGAGTTCTCTCCCATCACGCTGCCCAGTACATTTTGCTCAATCCCCCAAATAATTTTGACGCTTGCATAGTACATTTGAAGGATCAGAGGAGAGTGTGACATTGGAGCCATGCATCAATGCGGTCACTATTCGATCCGTCGGATATCCCGAACCCTCGACAGCTATTGACAGTGAATAGTGTATTTATGTCGCGATCGATTATACTGATCCCTAGTAGCCGCTGCACGCGATGTCCTACGCAAGAAGACGATTCAGGCACTGGCAACTGCTCTTGACGGCGACTTGCAGGCCGCTGAAATCATCATGCTAATGCTCATTTCGCGCATGTAGGACCTACACGATTTCAAATCTTATCGCTCTAATATTGCTGAAAGTTATCACCGAGAAGGCTCCACGCCGCTTGGCGCGTTGCCCATCAACCTTGTCACTGACCGGCCAGACATTGCCGATCGGCTGTTCAAATTCATTGAGCGAGCCATGCCTTATAGGCACCGCGAGATGGCCACCATTTCTGCCCTCAATACACGTCCATTATGGCCTGAAGACAAGGGCGATGGTCGCGGATTATCTCGCTCGTCACTGCAGCTCCCTGCTGGTAGTGTGCTGTTCCTCGATGAAACTCGGCTTGCGGAGGGCACCCTACTCGATAACGGCGTCAGGAACGTGCGAGCGATAGCGCAGATCTGCACTGAACAGCAACTAGGATACGAGTTTCCGTTTGGCGGCGGCGTGCATCTTCCTGTGAACATACGAGTGTTGAGCGTATCCAAGTCCAAATCGATGTTCCCTGTACCCCACATGATATAGCGACAGCGATGAGCTAATTTGTTTGATAGGGCATGGCCACAGTACGTCTGGTGCCCCTGACGTCCGAATCTCGGGAATATTCCGAACCGAGTAATGAGGACATTGGGGATATTCGCCAGTTCCTCATGCATTGCCACCACTCTGAACTCTCTGTCGGCTTGCCGGAGGCTGTGTCCAAGCATATCCAAGATGCGTTCGTCACTGAGCGACGCGTCGCAGCCGAGACTGCGTCGCAGCGTGGAACAGCACCGATACTGCCAACCGATACGGATCTCACATTTCGGTTGACGGTGGCGCGCTGGCTGGCAGTGGCGAATGGCCAGGCAGAAATATCGAGAGCAGTGTGGGACCGAGCTGTGGAGCTGGACAAAATCCGCCAGAGCAGGCTGTAGCCAATGCAGGCCGCAACAGCGCCATAGAACCGTCAGCCACAAGATGGAAGACCTCTTTGGGGGATGCAATTTCCTCTTACGAGCTGTCTGCAAGGGATGGTGAAGTACCGCAAAACCATCAGAGGCGACTTGTGATCTGATGGCCTCCTATTTGGTTTATCAGCATGCTGGCCCTGTGCCACCCCCACGTCCCCTTTCCCCACAATGTCCTCGCTATGGCGCTACCTTCGCACGCACCCCTTCCGCCTCACCGCCTCCTTCTTTTCCGCGGCCCTCTCTATGCTCTCCGCCGGCACCCACTACTGCTTCCCGCTCTTTGGCCCGCACTACGCCGACCGCCTCGGATACAACGCCCTGCAGACATCCATGCTCGCAACCGCATGGAACTACGGCTCGGTGTCCGGCCCGGTGCTGGGCGTGGTCGTGGAGCGGGTCGGGGGTCGCTGGATGGCTGCGTTTGCTGCCATTGGGCTGTTCAGCGGCTACATGGCAATCGCGTCGGCGATTTCCCCCGGCGCAGAGGCGTCTGCGTCCCACGCACTATGGCAATCGCTACTCTACTTTCTCATGCTTGGGATCGCCAATACCGCAGCGTAT